>CAUYLG010043717.1:0-43309 GCA_963573385.1 Cacajao melanocephalus
AAGTGATTCTCCTGTCTCAGTCTCCTGAGTAGTGGGATTACAGGTGTGTTACACCACGTCCGGCTAATTTTTGTATTTTTAGTAGAGACAGGGTTTCACCACTTGGTCAGGCTGATCTCGAACTCCCGACCTCAGGTGATCTGCCCACCTCGGCCTCCCAAAGTGCTGGGATTACAGGCGGGAGCCACTGTACCCAGCCTATTTTTATTTTTTTATTGAGACAGAATCTTGCTCTGTCATTAAGGCTGGAGTGTAGTGGTGCTACCTCAGCTCACTGCAACCTCTGCTTCCTGGGTTTAAATAATTCTTGTGCCTCTCTCCCCAGTAGCTGGGATTACAGGTATGCACCACCATGCCTGGCTAATTTTTTTTTTTTTTGAGACGGAGTTTTACTCTTTTTTAAAAAATTTATTTAACAATAAGATGGGGTTTCACCATGATAGCCAGGCTGGTCTTGAACTCCTGACCTCAGGTGATCCACCCACCTTGGCCTCCCAAAGTGCTAGGATTACAGGCGTGAGCCACTGCACCTGGCCAGAGTTTTACTCTTGTTGCTCAGGCTTGAGTACAATAGCACAATCTTGGCTCACTGCAACCTCTGCCTCCTGGATGCAAGCGATTCTCCTGCCTCAGCCTCCCAAGTAGCTGAGATTACAGGCATGCGCCACCATGCCCAGCTAATTTTGTACTTTTAGTAGAGACAGGGTTTTACCATGTTGGTCAGGCTAGTCTCAAACTCCTGATCTTAGGTGATCCACCCACCTTGGCCTCCCAAAGTGCTGGGATTACAGGGGTGAGCCACCTTCCTTGGCCTTAATTTTTGTATTTTTAGTAGAGACAGCATTTCGCCATGTTGGCCATGCTGGTCTTGAACTTCTGGTCCCAAGTGATCTCCCTCCTTGGCCTCCCAAAGTGCTGAAATTACAGGCATGAGCCACCGCGCCTGGCTAATTTTTGTATTTTTAGTAGAGATAGGGTTTTGCCATGTTGTCCAGGTTGGTCTCAAACAACTGGGCTCAAGTGATCCACCCACCTCAGTCTCCCAAAGTGCTAGAATTATAGGCATGAGCCATCATACTTGGCCCTTCATCCTAGATCTTAGGAGATCTGGTATGTTGGAGATCTGGTATTTGGCATGTTGGTAATCTGGTATTTGGCATGTTGGCTGGTATGTGGTGTGTTGGAGATCTGGTATCTGGTATGTTGGTGATCTGGTATCTGGCATGTTGGTGATCTGGTATTTGGTATGTTGGTGGTCTGGTATTTGGTATGTTGGTGATCTGGTATGTATTTGGCATGTTGGAGATCTGGTATTTGGTATGCTGAGAGATCTGGTATTTGGTAAGTTGGTGATCTGGTATTTGGCGTGTTGGATATCTGGTATTTGGTATGCTGAGAGATCTGGTATTTGGTATGTTGGCGATATGGTATTTGGTTTGTTGGAGATCTGGTATCTGGTATGTTGGAGATCTGGTATGTTGGAGATCTGGTATTTGGTATTATTGGGAGATCTGGTATTTGGCATATTGTCTTGATGTGTAAAAATCTTTGGGGCTTCAAACAAAGAAACAGCTGCACTGCACTCTCCGCCTCCTGGTTTCAAGCGATTCTCCTGCTTCAGCCTCCTGAGTGTCTGGGACTACAGGTGCACATCACCATGCCCAGCTAATTTTTGTATTTTTAGTAGAGGTGACGTTTTACTACATTGGCCAGGCTGGTCTTGAACTCCTGGCCTCAAGCCATCTGCCCACCACCTCGGCCTCCCAAAGTGCTGGGATTACAGGCGTGAGCCACCGCACCCAGCTTCAACATTTCTAATACAAAAAAAATAGTTGCAAAGAAATCACATCCTTTGCCACTGTTTTAATATTATTTTGTAGAGACAGGGTCTCAATCTATCACCCAGGCTGAAATGCAGTGGTATAATCATTATTCACTGTAACCTCAAACACCTGGCCTCAAGCAGTCCTCCCACCTTAGCCTCCCAAAGTGCTGGGATTACAGATATGTCCCACCGTGCCCAGCCTTTTGCAACTATTTAAACATGGTTAAAATTTTTCCTAATCAAATTTTTAAATTTCCCCCTTTTTTTTTTTGAGCTGGAGTTTCGCTCATCTCCCACTCTGGAGTGCAGTGGCGTGATCCCTGCTCATTGCAACCTCTGCCTCCTGGGTTCAAGCGATTCTCCTGCCTCAGCCACCCAAATAGTTGGGATTACAGGGGAGTGCCACCACGCCGGGCTGATTTTTAATTTTTTTTTAATTTTTAGTAGAGACAGGGTTTCGCTATGTTTACCAGGCTGGTCTTGAACTCCTGACCTCAGGGGATCCGCTCACCTCAGCCTCCCAAAGTGCTGGGATTACAGGTGTGAGCCACCGTGCCCGGCCTAAAAACTTCACTTTTAAAAACAAGCTTTATTGAAGGAGTACATAATTTAAAAAAATGTTTAGGTTATGCATGAGCTAAGTTATTGAAAGACTACAGTCTTGAGAGATGAGCCAGAAGTTGCTTGGCAAAGGAGGAGGAGAAAGATATTCTTTGTAGGAGAAAGAGAGGGTTCTGTGGGTAGACTCTTTCATAGAAGAGAGTAATCTGAGATAAGCTGGAAATGTATCCATGCTGGGCAGCAGAGTGATACCCCATCTCTACAAAAAATACAAAAAGGAGCTGGGCATGGTGGCGTGTACCTGTAGTCCCAGCTACTCGGGAGGCTGAGGCAGGAGGGATCACCTAAGCCCAGAAGGTAGAGGTTGCAGTGAGCTGAAATCACACTACTGCACTCCAGCCTGGGCACTAGAGTGAGACTATGTCTTTAAAAAAAAAAAAAAAGGCTTTAAATATAAGTTGGGGTCAGACTAACAGGAACTAGGCTGAGGCATTTCTGTTTATTATTAATTTTAATTGTACAAGTTATACATGATTACAATCTCCTTGTAAAAAACTGAAGCTTTATGAATAGGCCTAGGATTGTCACTTCCATTTCTGATCTCCAGAGGTGACCTTGGTTTTCAGCTTGGTGTAAGTTCATCTTGCACATGCTGTAGGTCTCTATGTGACGGAACGTCCAAGCTAAGAAGTTTCAGCTTCGTTACAGGGTCATCGGCAACCGGGGGCTGGGCTGGTGCTGAGAATTTCTACAAGACTTACTATTCCTTTATGTTTTGCAACTGCGGTTTGCTCACTTAGATAATAAGCGCTGGGATTTGGGAGTGAGGGAAGGAGTGGGGGTAATTTTGGCGCAGGGACTGTGACACTGTATTGTCAGCAGCTGTCATTAAGCACTAAGCACTGTGCCACTGGAAGGTACAAGGGAAGGTACAGAAAAGGTGACAGGAGGATATGAAATCTCGTCTTTATTTGCTTATAGATAGGCCTGGCTGGGTAGAAAAGTGCTCTCTACAAATAGGTGGCCCTCTTAGTTTCTTTTGTGTCCCTACTTTTATTTATTTTTTTTTTTTGAGACAGAGTCTTGCTCTATTGCCCAGACTGGAGTGCAGTGCTGCAATCTTGGCTCACTACAACCTCCAACTCCTGGGCTCAAGCGATCCTCGCACCTCAGCCTCCTGAGTAGCTGAGACCACACATGCACACCATCATGCACGGCTAATTTGTGGTATGTTTAGTAGAGATGGGGTTTTTCCATGTTGCCCAGTTTGGTCTTGAACTCCTGGGCTCAAGTGATCCACCTGCCTCGGCTTCCCGAAGTGCTGGAATTACAGGTGTGAGCCACTATACCTGTCCATGTCCCCAATTTTGAATGAGACGACGGCATGGAAAATTAATAACCAAGTGCGATGAGCAAAAGCAACTGATACTTGGCCTCAGTGCTGGGGACAATGCAGAGTAGTGTGGACAGTGGCAAAATGGACAGCCCAAGGTCTTTCTTTTTTTCTTTTTATTTTTTTTTAGATGGAGTCTTGCTCTGTTGCCCAAGCTGGAGTGTAGTGGCATGATCTCTGCTCACCACAACCTCCGCCTTCTGGGCTGAAGCGATTCTCCTGCCTCAGCCTCCAGAGTAGCTGGGATTACAGGCGCATATCACCATGCCCAGCTAATTTTTTGTATTTTTAGTAGAGATGGGGTTTTACCATGTTGGCCAGGCTGGTCTGAAACTCCTGACTTCGTGAACCACCCGCCTTGGCCTTCCAAAGTGTTGGGATTACAGGCGTGAGCCACTGTCCCTGGCCAGCCCAAAGTTTTTCTATAGGGCAGTCATTATTCAGCCCTGTCAGCTGTGGTCCTGGGCCATATGCAACAATGTTAGCCATATTGTCTGATTTTTCAAGAGACTGTAAAATTGGAATTTTTTTGCTTTGTTGCCCAGGCTGGAGTGCAGTGGTGCGATCTCAGCTCACAGCAACCTCTACCCCCAGGTTCAAGCGATTCTCCTGCCTCAGCCTCCCGAGTAGCTGGGATTACAGGCACCCACCACCATGCCTGGATAATTCTTGTCTTTTTAGTAGAGATGGGGTTTCCCCATGTTGGCCAGGCTGGTCTTGAACTCCTGACCTCAGGTGATCCACCTGCCTTGGCCTCCCAAAGTGCTGGGATTACAGGCGTGAGCCACCGCACCTGGCCTCAGCTCAAACATTTCTTTTCTTTTTTTTTTAAGAGACAGGGTTTCACTTTGTTGGTCAGGCTGATCTCGAACTCCTGACCTCAAGTGATCCACCCGCCTCAGCCTCCCAAAGGGCTGGGATTACAGGCGTGAGCCACCGCGCCTGGCCTTCAAACATTTCTTAAATGCTGTGTTGGCCAAATAAGGCATGTGCCTGTGGGCTGCTATTTTGCTTTCCCTGTTTTAGTTTCTCGCCTTTGCATATAATCCCCTGATTGCCACTGGCTCTATGATCTACACAGCTGTGGAGGATCCTGGCCTCCTTAGGTAGATGCTATGAGAATGGTTGACTTTACTCCCCATGTCTAGTTTGCACCCATATTCCGATATCCAGCTAGTAATAGAGCTCTGCCACGAAGCGGGAGCCTAGCAGAAAGTTCCAGTAGCATCCCAGGGAAGTCAGCCAATCTAGATTCACTAGACGCCAAGACCCCTCCAGGGAGTTGGTCCTGAGGCCTCCAGAGTCCTCCGCTCAGGCGTCAGGGCGGGTTCTTATGCCTCTCCCAGGACAGAGCCCAGTGGGAACACAGGCTGATGACTGTTTCTCAAAGGGCTTTGTCCTGTGACTGAAGCCAAGCAAGAGGGTCAGACACATGAAAACACACACACACACATACACACCCTGCCCCCCACACTTCCCAGACCTTTTCCCACGCAATCCCAGGGCGGCCAGAAGGGCAGCTGGTCGTGGGAATGAACTGCAGCCTCCTCCCCCAGCGGCAGCTCCACCCTGCTCCATCTACTCCTGGCCCTGCCGTCGCACCCCCAACCCCCATATTACTTCCAGAGAAGGAAGTAGCTGAACAATGCGGCACATCAGAGAATGGGCACAGATCCCAGAGCCCATGCCAGGGGCAGGTCCTCGGCAGGCTGTGGGCTCTGACCCCTGGCTTCCCCGCTCCTACGCATGCGGCTTCCTCAAGGTGGCTTCCTAGACCTTCTCTCCATCCCTGGAAGCTCGGCATGGCGGCCATTCTTCTGCCTCTCCGAGGTTGGCCTCTTCCGCGTTATATGGTGGCCAGCGTGTGACCTACTTCCTTCTGCCCTTCCTCACTCACACTCCCACATAACATTTGGGTAGAGTTCCCAGTCTGAGGGCTGAAGCCAGGCTTTGATGGGGATTTTGGCCAGTGGGGGCAGGTGGGAAGAAAGTGTAATTTTTTTTCTAAAGTTTTTCTCCAGAGGTCAGGCAAGGCAAGTTGTGAGAACAGAGATGGGCTATGGCGCAAGGGCACCAGGGGCCCGAGGTTTCATTCTTGCTTCTGGATGGGGCTGTCTCTGACTTGGCAGATGGGTGGAAGTGCTCACAGGCCAGAGGAACAGAAAAAAATCACTAGTCATACCCAGCTTTCCGGAGCTGGGAAGTTGGTGGGAACCACTACTTTTGTTTTTCCTGTTGGTCTAAAATAATGTTTTGCCTGGGACTGGAACCCTACATCCCGGGCAGGACTACCCTCGCTCACTCCCAATTCTAGTGCTTTAAACTGCTTCACCTTCCGCCAGGCGCTTCCTGCCCTGTGAGCCAAGGGGCAGGGCTCCTCACAAGTCTTTCGCTGCCTCTAGAAGCTTGTTCCTCTCCCCACCCCCAACCACAGATCCTGACTAAAGGGTTGGTAGCGGGATCCAAGCTAGACCCTGTGAGGTGGTTTAAATGACCACTTGGAAACCTAAAAAAAATTTTTTTTTTTTTTTTTTGAGATGGAGTCTCGCTCTGTCTCCCAGACAGAGAGAGGCTGGAGTGGAATGGCATGATCTCGGCTCACTGCAACCTCCGCCTCCCGGGTTCAAGCGACTCTCCTGCCTCAGCCTCCCAAGTATCTAAGATTACAGGCACCCACCACTGCGCCCAGCTAATTTGTATTTTTAGTAGAGATGGGGTTTCACCATGTTGGCCAGGCTGGTCTTGAACTCCTGACCTCGTGATTCGCTTACCTCAGCCTCCCAACGTGCTGGGCTTACAGGCGCGAGCCACTGCACCTGGCCTGGAAACCTAACAAAGTCTTTATTGTGGAAAAGAACCCTAAGAGTCTACTCCCAACCTCAAATTTTAGCTGAGAAACAGAGGTACAAAGAGCACATGTGCCTTGCCCAGGATCAGCAGCCAGGAAAAGGTGGGGAACTGGGACTCCCAGGTTTTCTGACTCTGGTGATATCCTTCAGGAACACCGTGCAATGTTGAGAGGCGGCTTTTGGAGGGAGCAGAAGAAAAACGTGAGGCTCTTGACATCCTGATCTTGCTGGGGCCTTGCAGAATCTTTATTTTTAATCTCCTTTTTCAGGACTTTGGGCTCTACTTTCACCTTGAAAAAGTGGCATTTGAATTGTCTTTGTTCTCAGCAGAGTGCTAACACCCATTCTTCACTTGATCTTGGCCAAAAGTCCGGGAAGCGACATTGACACCCATTCTTCTAAGTGCCTCCTGCACTCGCAGGTTGAGCAGCCCACTTCTGCACTGATGCTGCCGTCTTCTCATGCTTCCACCTTGTATGTAAGTGACACCTCTCCGACTCTACTGTGAGCTTTCATGCTTTAAATTTCTTCACTGAATTTTACCATACACAGAAGTATTCACTGAGCACCTAACGCAGCCCAGGCTCTTCACTTAGCACCCACATGGAGCTTTCAGACTTATGCGAGTGTCACACAGGGGACACAGAAGCAGCAGACCAATGCATTACAGGTATGGTCGTTGCTAGGAGGGAATACACAGGGACAGGGATGCTGCCAAGGGTTCTCTGAGGATGGGGAGCCAGCCCTGCCTCAGGAGGATCTCAGGGAGGGTGGCCCAAGTCAGGGAATATTAAGAGGCTGGTCCCGTTTTGAGACCCTGAGAAGAAGCCAGGTTGCTCCAAAAAGAGGAGCATGGGATGGGGCTGGAGGGACAGGAGGGCTTAGATCCTGCAGGGCTTTTGTTCTGTTTGTTTGTTTTAGTTTGTTTTTAGACAGCATCTCACTTTGCTGCCCAGAGGTCTCACTCTGCTAGAGTACAGTGGTGCAGTCATACATAGCTCAATTGCAGCCTCAAATTCCCAGGCTTAAGTGATCCTCCCACCTTAGCCTCCCGAAAGTAGCTGGGACTACAGGTATGCACGACCATGCCTGGCTAATTATTAAGTTCTTTTTTACAGACAGGGTCTCCCTATGTTGCCCAGGCTGGTCTCAAATTCCTGGGCTCAAATGATCCTGCTACCTCAGCCTCCTGAATATCTAGGACTACGTAGATGTATGCAACACAACACTCAGCCAATTTTTTTTTCCCTTTAGACAGAGCCTCACTCCATTGCCCAGGCTGGAATGTAGTGGTGTGATCGCAGCTCACTGCAACCTCCACCTCCTGGGTTCGAGAGATTCTCCTGCCTCAGTCTCCTGAGTAGCTGGGACCACAGGTGTGCACCACCACACCGGGCTAATTTTTGTATTTTTAGGAGAGGTGGAGGTCTCAAACTCCTGGCCTCAAGTGATCTACCCACCTCAGCCTCCCAAAGTGCTGGGATTATAGGCATGAGCCACTGCGCCTGGCCTAATTTTATTTTTTGTAGAGATGAGGTCTCACTATGTTGCCCAGGCTAGTCTTGAACTCCTGGGCTCAAGTGATCCTTCTGCCTTGGCCACCCAAAGTATTAGGATTACAGAAATAAGTCTCTAGACCCAGCTCATGTTTTTGAATACATTTTTATAACATTTATATGTATGGTTTTACCCACATGCAAACTTAGCGCACATGCGCATACACACACATGCACACATATTTTTTTTTTTTTCGGAGTCTTCCTCTGTCACCCAGGCTGCTGGAATGCAGTGGTATGATCTCAGCTCACTGAAACCTCCATCTCCCAGGGTCAAGTGATTCTCCCACCTCAGCCTCTCAAGTAGCTAGGACCTAGTGTGCGCCACTATGCCTGGCTAATTTTTGGTGGACTCAGGGTTTCACCATATTAGCCAGGCTGGTCTTGAACTCCTGGCCTCTAGTGATTCTGCCCATCTTGGCCTCCCAAAGTGCTGAGATTACATGGGTGAGCCACCCCACCCGGCCAATAAAAGGTTTAATTTTAAAAAGTATGTAGCCTAGCCATCATGGCAAAACCCCATTTCCACTAAAAGTATAAAAATTGGCTGGGCACGGTGTCTCACGCCTATAATCCCAGCATTTTGGGAGGCTGAGGCAGACGGATCACCTGAGGTCAGGAGTTCGAGACCAGCCTGGCCAACGTGGTAAAACCCCCTCTCTACTAAAAATATAAAAATTAGCTGGGCGTGGTGGCACATGCCTGTAATCCCAGCTACTCTGGAGTCTGAGGCTGGATTGTCGCTTGAACCCGGGACGGGGTGGTTGCAGTGTGCTGAGATTGAACCATTGTACTCCAGACTGGGCAACAAGAGCAAAACTCAGCCTCAAAAAAAAAAAAAAAAAAAAACTAGCTGGGCATGGTGGTGCATGCCTGTAATCCCAGCTACTCGGGAGGCCGAGGCACGAGAATTGCTTGAATCCTGGAAGCGAGAGTTGCAGTTAGCTAAGATAGCGCCACTGCACTCCAGCCTGGTCAACACAGCGAGACTGTCTCAAAAAAAAAAAAAAAAAAGTTTTATTCAGGTAATTGTAGACTTACATGCAATAAGAAATAATGGTGAGAGATCCCTTACACACTTTTCCCAGTTACCCCAGTGATAACATTCTACAAAACTATCGCATGATACCATAACCACGATATTGACATTGATAAAATCCACTGATCTTATTCAGATGTCTCATTTTATTTGTATTTGTGTGTGTGTGTGTGTGTGTGTGTGTGTTTGTATGGGTGTTTAGTTCAATGCAATTTCATCACACATGTAGGTTCATATATCCTCCACTGCTGAACAGTTCCAATACCACCTAGATCCCTCAGGGTTGCCCTCTTATATCCACACCTATTTCCCTCCTGACTCCTCCCAGCGCCCATTCCAAACCCCTAACAACCTTTAGTTTAAAAATTTTGTCATTCGTCTCTCTTTTTTTTTTTGAGATGGAGTTTCACTTTTGTTGCCCAGGCTGGAGTGCAATGGAGCAATTTCGGCTCGCTGCAACCTCCTCCTCCCAGGTTTAAGAGATTCTCCTGCCTTAGTCTCCCTAGCAGCTGGGATTACAGGTGCTTCCCACCACAGTGACTAATTTTTTTGTGTTTTTAGTAGAGATGGTGTTTGGCCATATTGGCCAGGCTGGTATTGAACTCCTGGCCTCAGGTAATCTGCCCATCTTGGCCTCCCATAGTGCTGGGATTACAGGCATGACCACTGTGCCTGGCTGAAAATTTTGTCATTTCGAACACTGTTATATAAGGCTGGGTGTGGTGGCTCACACCTGTAATCCCAGCACTTTGGGAGGCCAAGGTGGGCAGATCACTTGAGGCCAGCTGTTCAAGACCAGCCTGGTTGACATGACGAAACCACGTCTCTCCCAAAAATACAAAAATTAGCTGGGCATAGTGGTGCACACCTGTAATCTCAGCTACTTGGGAGGCTGAGTCAGGAGAATCGCTTGAACCCGGGAGGTGAAGGCTGCAGTGGTCAAGATTGCTCCACTGCACTTGAGCCTGGGTGACAGAGTGAGACCCTGTCTAAAAAAAAACCAAAACTGTTACATACATAGACATATAGTATGTAACCTTTTTAAAATCAGGTCCAGGCTCAGTGGCTCATGTCTGTAATCACAGCACTTTGGGAGGCTGAGTTAGGAGGACTGCTTGATCCCAGGAGTTTGAGACCAGCCTGGGCAACACAGTGAGATCCTATCTCTACAAAAAATTAAAAAATTAGCCTGGTGTATTGGTGCACACCTATAGTCCCAGCTGCTTGGGAGGCTCAGGTGGGAGGATCACTTGGGATTGGAAGTTTGAGGAGAGGCTGCAGTGAACTGTGAATACACCACTGCATGCCAGTCTGGGCAACAGAGTGAGGCCCTGCCTCAAACCAACAACAATAGCAAATAACCAGCAGAATTCCTTGGAGAGTCATCTAAGTTGCTGCGTATTGTAGTTCATTCCTATTTGTTGCTAAGCAATATTCCACAGTATGGATGCACCACAGTTTGTTTAATCGTTCACCTACTGAAGGACACTTGAGCTAATTTTAGGTTTTTGCTATTATAGATAAAGGTGCTATGAACATATGTGTACAGGTTTTTGTGTGAATGTAAGTCTTCTTTTCTCTAGGATAAATGCCGAGGAGTGCAATTTCTGCGTCATATGGTAGCTGTGTGTTTAGTTTTCTAAGAAAATGCCACGCTGTTTTCCAGAGTGACTGTGTTACTATTTTTTAAACACTAGAGAGCATGTTAGTGTGCTGAAGGGGAAGATTCAGATTTGAGGAACTAGGTACTTGAAAAAGGGAGAGTGGAAGGTTCTATAGGTCTTGCAGATGGATTGGCTAGTCTTTTGTTTTGTTTTGTTTTCTCTTGAGACAGGGTGATCCAGGCTGGAGTGCAGTGGCATGATCATGGCCCACAGTAGCCTCGACCTCCTGGGCCCGTGCTATCCTCCTACCTCAGCCTCCCAAGTAGTTGGGACTGCAGGTGTGTATCAGCATGCCTGGCTAATTTTTTATTTTTATTTTTTTTGTAGACATAGCAGGGATCTCTCTTCATTGCCCAGGCTGGTCTTGAACTCCTAGGCTCAAGCAATCTGCCTGCCTCGGTCTCCCAAAGTACTGGGATTACAGGCATGAGCCACCGCACCTAGTCCCCATTGCTTCTATTTCCTTAGTAACATGGTGGCTAGGTCATCAGTTAAGATGAGAGGGGTAGAGGTTTTGCAGAGACAGCCTAGGGAAAAAAGTCTTCTTGAGAGCAGAAAAGCAAACTTAAAGGGGTCATGTAGTAGGAACTACCAGGCAGTATTGACAGTCTGTTTGAAATTAGGATCATGAGCTCTAAGTGAAGATAACCTGCCTGGTAGTCTGATTTTGCTTAGTGAAAGCACTGGGAAGGCAAATGGTTGCATTTATGCAGAGTATGGGTTTGCCAGGCAAGCACAACGGGAAGAACAGGGAAGGAGTAGTTATAGTGATGGATGATGGACAAGCTAGAAAAGGCCTGGCATGGTGGCTCTGTAATCTCAGCACTTTGGGAGGCTGAGGTGGGAGGATCGTTTGAGCCCAGGAGTTCAAGACCAGCCTGGGAAATATGGCAAAACCCCATCTCTATCAAAAATACAAAAATTAGCTGGGCATGGTGGCATGTGCCTGTAGTCCCAGCTACTTGGGAGGCTGAGGTGGGAGAATCAGGAGGCAGAGGTTGCAGTGAGCTCAGATGGTGCCACTGCACTCTAGCCTAGTAACCTAGTGACAAAGCAAGACCCTGTCTTCAAAAAAAAGAAAAGAAGGGATGTGAGTGAATTTGTTGATATCTTTTAGTTTTTTAGAAACTTAATAGAAGGCCTGGCATGGTGGCTCATACCTGTAATCTTAGCACTTTGGGAGGCTGAGTTGGGTGGATCACTTGAGGTCAGGAGTTCGAGACCAGCCTGGTCAACATGGAGAAACCCCATCTATACTAAAAATACAAAAACTAGCCGGGTGTGGTGGTGGGTGCCTGTAATCCCAGCTACTCAAGAGGTTTGAGGCAGGAGAATCGCTTGAGCCTGGGAGGTGGAGGTTGCAGTGAGCCGCAATTGTGCCACCGTACTCCAGCTTGGGCAACAGAATGAGACTCCATCTCAAAGAAAAAATATATATAAAAGACAAGTATTGGCTTGGATGCAGAGAAAAGGGAACTCTTGCACCCTGTTGGTAGGAATGTGAATTAGTATGGAAACAGTATGGAGGTTCCTCAAAACATTAAGAATAGGCCGGGCATCATGGCTACACCTGTAATCCCGGCACTTTGGGATGCCAAGGAGGGCAAATCACAAGGTCAGGAGTTCCAGACCAGCCTGGCCAACATGGTGAAACCCCATGTCTACTAAAAATACAAAAAATTTGCTTGGCCTGATGGCGGGTGCCTGTAATCCCAGCTACTCAGGAGGCTGAGGCAGGAAAATCACATGAATCAGGGAGGTGGAGGTTGCAGTGAACCAAGATGGCACCACTGCACTCCAGCCCGGGCGCCAGTGCGAGACTCTGTCTCAGAAAAAAACCAAACATTAAGAGTAGAACTGTGGTATGATCCAGGAATCCCAGTACTGGGTATATATCCAAAGGAAGTGAAATTAGCATGCCAAAGAGATATTTGCACTCTCATGTTCATTGGGGCATTATTCACAATAGCCAAGATATGGAAACAACCACAGTGCCCAACAACACACGAATGGATAAAGAAAAATGTGGTACATATAGATAATGGAGTACTACTCAGCCTTAAAAAAGAAGAAAACTATCATTTGTGACAACATGGATGAACCTGGGAGATGTTATGTTATGTGAAACAAACCTGGCAGAAAACAAGAAATACTGCATGATTTCCCTTATGTGTAGAGTATAAAAAAGTCAAACTAAGACCAAGAATCATGGCTCAGACCTGTAATGCCGTCCATTGCTTTGGGAGGCTGAGACAGGAGGACCCCTTGAGACCAGGACTTTGAGACTAGCCTGGGCAACACAGGGAAACCCTGTCTCTACAGAAAAGAGTAACAAACAATTAGCTAGAGATGGTGGCATGCACCTGTGGTCCTAGCTATTCAGGAGGCTGAGGCAGGAGGATCTTTTCAGGCCAGGAATTTGAGGCTAGAGTGAGTTATGCTGATGCCATTGCACTCCAGCTGAGGCAAAACAATGAGACCCTGTGTCAAAAAAAAACCCAAAAAGTCAAACTCATAGAGAGTAAAGCTGAGTGCGGTGGCTCACGCCTGTAATCCCAACACTTTGGGAGGCTGAGGTGGGTGGATCACAAGGTCAGGAGTTCGAGACCAGCCTGGGCAACACGGCGAAACTCTGTCTCTACTAAAAATACAAAAAATTAGCCGGGCATGGTGGCGGGTGTCTGTAGTCCCAGCTACTCAGGAGGCTGAGGTAGGGAGAATCGCTTGAAACTGGGAGGCAGAAGTTGCAGTGAGCTGAGATCTCACCACTGTACTCCAGCCTGGGTGACAGAGTGAGACTCTGTTTCAAAAAGAAAAAGTCTTGATTTAACCATTAATTAACTCTTCTACAGTGTATACATATATGAAAATATCATGATGTATGCCATAAATATATACAATCTTTTCTAGTTAAAATAATTTTTTTAATATGCATAAAGAAATAACAGTGATTTTTGTGGGAATTTTTTTTTTTTGCATAATGATTTTATTATATTTTTCTTTTTTCTTTTTTTTGCATAATGATGTGGGAAATCTTTTAACATAATTTCATAATTTTACACTTATGGTATACAACTACTTTTATAGTAAACTATCTCTATTTGCCAAGAGAAACTGAGAAAAAAACACAATATCATTAACTGGCAGTGGATTTAAATAGGAGAGTTTTAGTTATTACAAATTTCTGTGGCTTACCATATAATTCAGGCCTATGTAAAAATCTGCAGTTGTTAACAATGATTACTGAGTTTGGACCCAATATTTGCACTAAAGCTTTGATACATTATATGGGTTACTTTCTTTTTTTTTTTTTTTTCAAAAGGGAGTCTTGCTCTGTCGCCAGGCTGGAGTGCAGTGGCACAATCTCAGCTCACTGCAACCTCTGCCTCCTAGGTTCAAGTAATTCCCCTGCCTCAGTCTCCCAAGTAGCTGAGACTACAGGCACACACCATCACACCTGGCTAGATTTTTGTGTTTTAGTAGAGACGGAGTTTCACCATGTTGGCCAGGATGGTTTCAATCTCCTGCCCTTTGATCCGTCTGCCTCAGCCTCCCAAAGTGCTGGGATTAGAGGCATGAGCCACCGGACCGGCCTTGCTTTCTTTTTATTCTTTTTCTTTTTTGTCTTTTAAGTTGAGGCAGGCTATTGGTCTATCGCCCAGGCTAGAATGCAGTGGTCCAATCACAGCTCATTGCAACCTTGACCTCCCATGCTCAAGTGATCCTCCTGCCACAGCCTCCCAAGTAGCAGGAACCACAGGTATGGGCCACCATGCTGGCTAATTTTTTTTTATTTATTTTTATAGAGTCTCATTACCCACAGCTAGTCTTGAACTCCTAGGCTCAAGTGATCCTGCCACCTTGGCCTCCCAAAGTGTTGATTACAGGCATGAGCCACAACGCTCAGCCATAGACAAGTTACTTCATAATCTCTCTTAACCAGTTTCTTCCTCTTAAAAAAAAACAAAAACAAAAACAAAAAAAACACACCAAAAAACCTAGGGGTAATGAATAGTGAGAAATTAGTGAGGTCAAGAGATTGAAGTTCCTGATAAAGGTCAAAGACTTGTTGAGGGGCTTAATTGAGGCAAAGGTTATGGTTGGAGAGTTGACATTTTGGATGTGAAATGATTTCTGGTGAAAACAAAGTTAAGGGTGTGACTACAGGAGTGAGCAGCTGCTGTGGAGTGTTGAAAACCTCACTAGAGATGAGAAAGTCGGGAAGTGAGAGAAGTGTGGTTGAGAGGCCATCACATAGACCTTGAGCTCACCACCTATGACAAAATTTGGAGTGGAGAGAGACACAGTAAGCCAAGAGCCCAAAAAGGGGCATCAATCAAGAAGTTGAATGATGATATTAACAAAGATGGTGTATCTAGAGGGTGAAGCCCCAATGGAACAGGGATTTCGTGGGCGGGAGGGCAAGCTAAACGCTGGTCTAGAAATGGCATTAGGGTGGAGAGGAATACACTTACTCACTCCTGACACTGAGGCATGTGAGAATGAGAAACAGAATTCACCTAAGAGAGCTGTTGGAGAAGCAGCATCCTTAGCAGACAGCCACGTTTCAGATAAAGCAAGCAAGGTGAGAAAAAGCTGAGGATGGCCAGGGGTGGCGGCTCACGCCTGTGATCCCAGCACTTTGGGAGGCCGAGGCAGGCAGATCACGAGGTCAAGAGATCGAGACCATCCTGGCCAACATGGTGAAACCCCGTCTCTACTAAAAATAAAAAAATTAGCTGGGCATGGTGCACACCTGTAGTCCTAGCCACTCGGGAGGCTGAGGCAGGAGAATCACTTGAATCCGGGAGGCAGAGGTTGCAGTGAGCTGAGACTGCGCCACTGCACTCCAGCCTGGCAACTGAGCAAGACTTTGTCTCGAAAAGAAAGGAAAAGGCTAAGGATGTGGAAAAGTTTGCTGATCACACGTTGCAGAGGGCACAATGGGAGGGTGTGGCTTGGGGCAGGGAGCTGGGAGCAAAGTGTGATAGATTGCCAGTGTGAGGACAAGGATGCAGGTGACAATGGATGAGAAGAGACTTGAACCTGTGGTGGTGATTGGAATAGACAGAGATAGAGGGGTGAAGGGGATATAGTGCTGTCATAGAAATTTCTGTGATGATAGACACATGCCATATGTATACGGTATAATACTGTGGCTGCTAGCCACATGTGGCTATTAAGCATATGAAATGTGGCTAGTAGGCCGGGTGCGGTGGCTCACGCCTGTAATTCCAGCACTTTGGGAGGCCGAGGTAGATGCATCACCTGAGGTGAGGAGTTGAGACCAGCCTGGCCAACATGGTGAAACCCCATCCCTACTGAAAATATAAAATTAGCTGGGTGTGGTGGCAGGCTCCTGCAATCCCAGCTACTTGGGAGGCTGAGGCAGAAGAATCACTTGAACCTGGGAGGTGGAGGTTGCAGTGAGCCGAGATCATGCCACTGCACTCCAGCTTGGGCACTGGAGTGAGACTCAGTCTCAAAAAAAAAAAAAAAAGAAAATGGAAAAAGAAATGGCTAGTGGGACTGAGGAATTGAACTTTTAACTTTATTTGATTTCAATTAATTTAGATTTAAAGACCTCAGTTTTTGTGAATTTTTCACCTGCTGGCCAGGTGACCACTCCTTCAAACAGAAAGCTGTCCAGAGAGCTTCTGACTCTTCCACCATGCAGATCCAGACAAAGCACAGGATCAGGCAACTTGGGGTCCAAATTCTAACTCCACCACTTAATTGCTTTGATTTAAAGCTAGCATGTTAACATGTCTTGATGTGAGACATACATGAACTGAAGTTATAGTGACCTCCAATCTGGAGTATCACCGTTTCTCCAAATTATCACCCTTTCTGCAAAGCTGTCCCTAATTCCCTAATTATTTTCTCTTTGGCATTCCTAAGATGGAGCACTTACTTACCTGGTGTTATGATGACCTGTGTCTCTCCCCTTGACCAGACTGTGACATCCAAGGCAGGAACCTTGCCTGGTTGATCACTCAGTATTCTTGGACTCTAGCACATGCCTAGAGCACACAGTAAGTAGCTATTCAATAATTATTTGTTGGCTGGGTGTGGTGGCTCATGCCTGTAATCCCAGTATTTTGGGAGGCTGAGGTGGGTGGATCACCTGAGGTCAGGAGTTCAAGACCAGCCTGGCCAGCATGGTGAAACCCCATCTCTACCAAAAATACAAAAATTAGCTGGGCATAGCTTTGCGCAGTGGCAGTATCATAGCCAGTGAGGTTTATATGAGGCAGGATTATTGCTAAATGAAAAATCAGCAGGACGTAGTGGTGTAGCTACTCAGGAGGCTGAGGCAGGAGAATTGCTTGAACCTGGGAGGTGGAGGTTTCAGTGAGCTGAGATCACGCCACTGCATTCCAGCCTTGGCCACAGAGTAAGACTCCATTTCAAAAAATAAATAAATAGGCCAGGCTAAGTGGCTTGAGCCTGTAATCCCAGTACTTTGGGAGGCTGAGGCGGGTGGATCATGAAGTCAGGAGTTCAAGACCGGCATGACCAACATGGTAAAACCCTGTCTCTACTAAAAATACAAAAAAATTAGCTGGGTGTGGTGCCCCACGCCTGTAATCCTAGCTACTAGGGAAGCTGAGGCAGGAGAATCGCTTGAACCTGGGAGGCAGAGATTGTGGTGAGCCAAGAGTGCACCATTGCACTCCAGCCTGGGCGACAGAGTGAGACTCTATCTCAAAAATAAATAAATACTTATTTGTTAAATAAATGAATGGATGTGATCTGAGGTGACAAGTGACCACTGTGATGTGAGATAATGTGACCTGTCTTGAGTACAATCTGGATTGACTGTGAACGGAATCGGGGCTTTTGATGATTGTGTCGAAGTGCCTGTGATTGTAACCTGCAAGGACTGTGATCTGAGGGGTCTGTGCACCGGTGACTGTGGCCTTCTGGTACTAATCTGTGATAAGGACCAGTAGGGATACTCAGTGGAGGTGACTGAACTAGTAACCTTGTATGACCGATTGAAGTAACTTGCACTGATTGTGATCTGAAGTGACTGTGAACAAGATAGTCGATGCCTTCCATGACTGTCTTGCTGTAACTGTGCTTATGACCTACAGAGCTCTGGCTTCAGATGACAAACCCTAAGCCAGTGCTTGGAGCCTTGACGATTGACATGAGATGTGTGCCAGATGCTAAGATTGTTGATCTCAGCCGACAGCCGAGGTTATTGATCTGCATTATAAGCTGAGGTAACGGATCTGTGGGATTGGACTCAGACAGGGAATGGTGCTAACATGTGTGTAGTTCTCTTAGATTTATAATTTTGTTTTAACATCCTCCCAGGGCTTACATTAAATGGCATAGCCCTTCTCGGCCCCATGCAAACAAGGAATAGGGATGAGAACCAGGTTGAGTTAATTGTCACAAAAAACTCTACCGGAAACATAGCGCATTTTCTGGGCCCCGCTGCCGCAGCCGCGGGTAGGACCACCGTCTTGGCCATGGCCTCCTGCACAACCTGTCCTTCATTCGGACCCCCTACCCCCACCTCCGTGATTGTTCCCTGGTGCGCCTGCGCGGAGGCGTGGCGGTGCTTTGCCCTTTGTTGTGGGCCCCAGTTTCCCAGGACACCGCGCGGCGCTGGGGTGGGGCTATGCAGATGAGGCACTCGGGGGCGGGGCGGCGTCGGCGGCGGCCGGGGAGGGTCAGTTGGAGGCAGGCGCTTGCTGAGGCCGGAGGAGGCGCTCGCTGAGGCAGGAGGAGGCGCTCGGCCCGCGGCCTGACAGGGACTTAGCCCGCAGAGATCGACCCCACGCGCGCGATCCCACACCCACCCACTTATCCACCTATCCACTCCCTGCGCCGCCTCCTCCCACCCTGAGCAGAGCCGCCGAGGATGATAAACACCCAGGACAGGTAACGGCCCGGCCCAGGCTCCCCGCCCCCATCCTCCCTCATCGGCTCCTGAGGGCCTCCCCCATCCCCCCAGCTGGTCCCGGTCTCCCCACAACGGGGCCATCCGCCCTCAGCCGGGTCCCTTCAGCACTTCGGCCACCCCAGTCCGGTCCTCAGCCCTGCGACTGGGCCTCCTTCCGTCCTTAGCCCCCTCTCTCCAGCCCAGCCCATCCCCCTCATCCGGGCCTCCTCCTCCTCCCCTAAAGCCCCCAAAAGCCGGAACACAACCTTCCAACCAGGTCCCCTTTTTCCCTCATCCCCACCGATCTGTGCCCCATTCCCCAAACTGGGCTTTCCCCCACATCCAGATTCCCCAAATGGTTTTCTGTCTTCCCCAAATCTTTCTTACTCCCTCTATAAGTCACTTAACCCTTCCCTTTGAATCCCCTCCCTAATGAAAACTGCACCCCCCCACCTAGATTTTTCTTGTGTCACTGCCCCCCACCCAAAGTCAGCCTCCATTTCTTCAGTTCTCAGTTCCCCCTACTCATCACCCTCCCCCCATTCTCTTCAGGCCTAGCAGTCCTTATACAGATGTCCAGCCTTCCCCCTGGCCCCATACTTCAGCTTCGTCTTTCCCCCACCTTCCTCCCTCCACACCCCCTCCCAGTTAGTCCCTGTTTTCCCAGTCTCCCAGCATCATTCCTTTTATTTCTCAAACACTGGGTTTGATTCCTGTCCTCCATCCTATTGCCCCAGTGGTGTTCCCCCAACATTCTTGGAAACATTCTGACCCTCTAAACACTTTCTCTCAGCTGTAACTCAGTCTTCTCCTTCCCCTCTTAACTCCACCTTTGGATCATTAGATCACAGGACTCAGCTGTCCTGCTTCCAATGAACTCCCCCCTCCTCCCTGTACCTCCAGTGCCTTCAAACCAAGCTTCATATTCTGGACACTGGGCCTTTGCAGTTTCCTCCCTCAAAACCCAACTGTAGTCTTCCCCTATTAATTAGAGAAAGGCTGCACATCTAAGATGGAGCACCCTGGTTTTCCAAACTTGCATGCTATATCCTTCCCCGTGCAGATAGTTGCTCAATTTTCCTTTCTCTGCATGCCTCTCTTTCTCGAAGGCAACCCTTTTCACCCATCTCTCCCTCAAAGATTAATATATCCCACATTTCTGCTTCTGTTCTCTGAAACTGTTCCACAGTTTCCTCCTTCCCCACAATTTGTAATCCCAGTTGCTCCTTATACATCAAAATGGCTTTCATTTACAATTTGGACCTAATTCTCTTCCTCATTTTTTCCCCAAACTTGTTGCTGTCCTGTCCAAACCATGTCTGAAGCTCATTAGTTCCCCACACCAGACCTTTTGTCCCCAGATTTGGCCTTATGGCCTCTGCCCCTCACTTGGGCCTCATTCTTTTGCAAACAGATCCATTCCTTGTAAATCTTCCTTAAATTGGGCCATGTTCTATCCAGAATTAGACCAGTTCCTCTTACAAGCATTGCCTTCTTTATTGCTTTTCTTCACACAGGGCTCTGACTGCCACTCAGGGTTCCTCTCAAGCTTGGGCACTCTTCTTACTGAAATAGTCTCTCAACTTTCCCTTTCCCACTTGTTCAGCAGCACCAAGCCTTAAATATTCCAACTGGGTTTTTAGCTTTTCTTGTACTTCAGTGTTTCTTAACCCTGGCTGGACATTTGAAAAATCAGTCACTTGGGCCCCACCTTCAAAAATTGGTCTCATTGGCCTAGGGTGGCCTGGTTATTAGCATATCTATATATGTATATATATTACTTTTTTTTTTTGAGATGGAGTCTTTGTTGCCCAGGTTGGAGTGCAGTGGCACGATCTCAGCTCACTGCAACCTCTGCCTCCCAAGTTCAAGCGATTCTCCTGCCTCAGCCGCCTCAGTAGCTGGGATTACAGGCTTGCGCCACCACGCCCAGCTAATTTTTGTATTTTTAGTAGAGGTTTCACCATGTTGGTCAGGCTGGTCTCAAACTCCTGACCTCGTGATCAGCCCACCTTGGCCTCCCAAAGTGCTTGCATTACAGTTGTGAGCCATCACACCTGGCCTAGCATATATTTTTAAAGCTCCCCAGGTAATTCTCTGTAATGCAAAGCCAGGGTTAAAAACCACTGCTTCCTCTCCCTGCAGAAGGCCTCAGCTTTTCCCATCCTACTCCTGTAGTGGGTGTCAGCCTTTTCTTTACCGACAAGGGCCTAATTTTCTTTGAGGTGTGTGTGTGTGTTTTTTTTTTGTTGTTTGTTTGTTTGTTTTTATAAAGAGACAGGGTCTCACTCTGTGGGCCGGGATGGAGTGCAGTTGTGCAATCTGGGCTCACTGCAACCTCTGCCTCCTGGGCTCAATTTCTTCAGGGATTTCTTAGTCTTTCTCTCTCAGGTACTGTCCAGAAGTACCCAAGATAAAATACTTAACAGCCTCTGAAGTTCCTGTCTTTAGCTACTCAGTTCTCAGTCATTGGCCGTTTTCTTCCCCCAAGTCTCAGACTCTTTATCTAGTGCCCTCCCCCTCATTTCTTTGCAGGAAGAAACTTCACTCCCTATTTGATGATTTGTTATGCTCTTATTTGACCTGTTATACCTGCCTCCCAAGTTCTCTTTACCCTACAGTCCCATCAGCTGTTAGTTTCCTTTTCCAAGATTCTCCATGTCCATTCCCTCTGCATTCCCCTCCTTCACTCTGTCTTCTGTAACCCAGCCCCTCTGGAGCTGAGGAAGTGGAGGCGGATATAGACTGGGAGAGTGCTGGATGCAAAGGGGTAAGGTGCTGTGTGTGCTGAGGATAGATGGCAGATATGCGAGAGGGAGAGGTCAGGATGAAGCGCAGGGATAGAGGGAAGCAGAGGGACCTACAACAAAACCCACTCAAGGGGTGAGATGGACTTCTTTTTTTCTGTTCTTTTTGTGTGTCTGTAGTGGGGGTTGGAAGGTGGTATGGTCTCAGCAGTCATTTTCTGGAGTCCTCTGGATTGAGCTGGTCGAAATGCCGAGTCTTTTGCAGGCTGTGCCCTGAGAGTTGAGCAACTTGGAACCAACATGTAAGGGTCTTCACCAGCTGTGAGGTTGAAAGACTAGAGTTCTGGCTGAGCCAGTGTGCTTACATGTGAAAAGAAGAGGGGGTTGGGTTAACTTGACTCGAAAATTCCTTCCAGCTTCCTAAGTGGCAAAACAGGCTTGCTTGTCTCCAGGGCCCTTGCTTAGCATGTTGGTAATTTGAGGGGCCTGGCTGTATGAGAGGCAGGTGAAGAGAGGAGCCAACTGGCCTGCCAGGGCCTGGGCAGGAGCTAGGCCTTGGATCAGGCTCCTCCATTTGGCCTGGGGGTGGGGTGTTGTGTGCAGGGTGTCTGGTTTCTTTGAGTGATGGCAATCCTGTTTCCATAGCATGTTTCCTAGCTTCCTCAGGCCTGCCCCTAACTTTCTAAAGGAATCCTGGTAGAGTCCTAACTAGGGATTCCAATAAGAGCCCGATGTTCTTCCCAGTCAGTGTTCTCGGTGTTTGGTATCCATAGATGGGGGAGCTGGCTGGGAATTTAGCTCCCATTGGGTGGGGGATGGGATTTTCAGCTTTCCTGGCTCCAATGAAAAACTCAGAGGTGGAGGCTTGGTTTTCTGGAAGAAATAGTTGCAGAGGAGCTGGCACTACGTCTTGAAAACAAGGCTCTTCCTTTCCAGTGTTGTTCTGATTGGTACTTCCACATGTCAGAATTCTTGATGGTGGGGGAAGGAAGAAGATACAAGTACAGTACAAGCACCTTTATTATGTTTTTTTGAACATGAGGTTTAAATCCAGGGAAATCAAGCTTCCTGGCCTTTTTCTGCCTGTATTTGCGGGGGCAGGGAGACAGTATCTGTCTAGGGCTTGCTTTGTACCTTGTGACCGTACAGTAAGTAGAGAAGTGCTAGCCCTGGCTTGACAGTGATGTTAGAAACAACCTGTGCTGATGGGCTTTGAGGAGAAACATTTGGTTCTACAGGTTGTTTTTGGGGGGACGGGGACGGGGGCAGGGCAGAAGAACATATCAGACCTTCCTGAGCATCCTCACTGAGTGGTTTCCTGGCTAATTGAATTTTTATCTCTTCCTGAAGAGTCTGGTTTCAGTTATTCCTTACTTATTGACACTACAGCTTGTTAGGCATGGGGGTTAGGGAGAGCCAGTTTCCTATGATTTGCCTTCAAGGTCACCCTATGGTAGGAGAGTTGGGGGAGAGGAGAAAGGGGAGAGGGAGAGGAGAAAGGGGAGAGAGAGAGAGGAGAGAGAGAAAATGAGGACACACACACACACACACACACACTCACACTCTCCTAGTATAGTCAGGAATCCCCCCAAATCAGAGCTATGCTTCAGAAAGCAGTGTGGGCTAATAATAGCAATTCCTCACTCTGCCAAGAAATCCAAATTTAGCCTCAGAGCTGCTCAAAAATATAAAAAAGGGGACTGAGGAGTGGGATAGATGGATATTACAAATGTGCATTTCTAGAAAAATGAGTAATTCATCCCTTTCTGAAAGAGTGTACAGTGTTGATTCAAGTTGGTGCCATGATTTAGAAGGTTATGAAGCCTAATTGAAAGTTACAGACCAGGCCGGGCATGGTGGCTCACGCCTGTAATCCCAGGACTTTCGGAGGCTGAGACGATTGCTTTAGCCTAGGAGTTCGAATCCAGCCTGGGCAACATAGTGAGACTCCCCATCTATTAAAAAAAAAAAAAAAAGGTATAGACCAGAAATGAACAAGTAGGCAAGCAAGAATTTTGTCACTTAAAGTGAACAAAACAGGTAGTATCTGGTTGGCAGCAGCAGCGTAAAATCCTTTGTGTAAGATAAACCTTAAGAAAATTTCATAAGCCTTTGACACAATGTAAACAAATGATGTAATTCTGTCCTGGGAAGAGGCTGGTACTATGTGGTGAGCTTACTCTACAAACTAGATTGAGTTACTTAATATGTAAAAGTAAAGTCTTTTAAAGCTTCATTACCTAGCTATTCACTCACCTCTGGTAGCATATGTGATAGTGCCTACCTTTGGCAGCTGTATCAGTATCAGCTGTGTGATAAGCAAACCTTAGAGGCACAGATATTCTAGCTACCACTATAACTGTGTTTCTTGTGGAGAATCAACTAAAACCCAATTTTGCTTTCAGCCTGTGATTCAGAGTGGTGATGTCATTTTCTTTATAATTGTGCTTAGCAAGACGACTTTCTTTGGAATGCAGAAGAGCCCTAGTGAAATGATTTATGCGTGGCATCTGCCCAGGGGCCCTTTCTGAGATGGAAGGGGCATTGGCAGCTGGAAATCAGCCTTTATGGCCACACTAGACTGGAGGTGATCATCACTTCTCACCTTTCTTACTTTCTATTTTGCTAAGTGATGGCAGCTCTTTTTGCATAGGGATTACTGATCAAAGAAATTCCTAGTCTCAGAGTAAAAGCAACCTGTATGAGGGAAGTGAGGGCACCTTTGGATGTTCTATGAGGCAGGGCCTGAGACATGAATGGGTCAGAAGAGGTTGAGAGGGAAATGAATGTAGAACTGTTGGGAATGTGGTTTTTTGTCTTCATTTGATACCAAAGGTAGGTAATACAAAGGCCCTCTGGCTCTCTGGCAGGTAATAGAAACCAGAGAGAAAGGGTGCAGACTTGAATGAGTGAAGGAGGCCACTGATTCAAGTGAAATTTGATCAAAAGTATATTAATGAGAATTTGAATTCAAGTATTTTTTAGAGGTAGCTAAGTGGAAGTTTTTATTGTGCTGTTATTTTTTTCCTGAGTATTTTCAATCCATGGTTGGTTGAATGCATGAATGTGGAACCTGTGGATACAGAGGACCAACTGTATGTAAATCGAAACTGACTGAAGACAACTGGAAGCGATGCGATTTTTTTTTTTTTTTTTTTTTTTTTTTTTTTTTTTTTTTTTTTTTGAGACGGAGTCTTGCTCTGTCGCCAGGCTGGTGTGCAGTGGCACGATCTCAGTTCACTGCAGCCGCTGCCTCCTGGGTTCAGGCGATTTTCCTGCCTCAGCCTCCTGAGTAGCTGGGACTATAGGTGCATGCCACCATGCCCAGCTAATTTTTGTATTTTTAGTAGAGACGGGGTTTCACCAAGTTGGCCAGGATGCTCTTGATCTCTTGACCTTGTGAGCTGCCCGCCTCAGCCTCCCAAAGTGCTGGGATTACAGGTGTGAGCCACTGCACCTGGCCCTGGAAGTGATTCTTTACAGAAAGCCTTTACTTTTATCAAGAGACTTAAGGTTAATTCTTTTAAATAGTAAGTACCCTAGAGATTTAAAAATACGACTTGAATTATAAAAATTTTATTTGCCATCATCATTGCCTAGCTGTTCATCTGCTACATACAGTGCCTGTCTGTAGTCAGTATGTAAAACTATAACCTGCTAAGGGGATACTTTAGAGGCAGCAGGATGTGATATGTTAGCAGCACTCATATGTATTCTGAGGAGTGTTTCCAAGGGCATGTCCTATAACTGAGAAAATAAAAGGCACTAACAGATTGGCTCTAATCTTCCATCTCTCTTCCGAATTGCCTTGTATGCTGGATACCTGACACCTTCGTTTCCAGTATGGTGTATTTTTTCTTCTCCTCCAAAGCAGGACTAGCCCAACTGGATGTTTGGGTTCAGTCTAATACATTTGATTCTCCTTAATCAGCCTGATCTTTTCAGCCTCTGAAAAGGACTTAGCTTTTTTTTTCTTTTGTTGAGACAGAGTGTCACTCTGTTACCCAGGCTGTGCCATGATCTTGGCTCACTGCAACCTCTGCCTCCTGGGTTCAAGCAATTCTGCCTCAGCCTCCCGAGTAACTGGGATTACAGGCACCCGCCACCACACCAGGCTATTTTTGTATTTTTAGGAGAGATGGGGTTTTTACCATTATTGGCCAGGCTGGTCTCAAACTCCTGACCTCGGGTGATCTGCCCACCTGGGCCTCCCAAAGTGCTGGGATTACAGGCGTGAGCCACTGCGCCTGGCCTGAGCTGCTTAAATCATCCTTTTGGTAGTTGAGATTAAACCATGCCTGCCCCCAAGTGATGTGACCAGGAGGTGAGGAAGGATTGGGAAAAGCTGGGGATAGGAGCCAGTTAGAAACAAAACTGAATATGAAACCCAACCTGGTTTGGATCTTAGGATAGGATGACTAGTGTTTAGAAGTCACTGTCTCTTGTGCTTAAATTCTTCCAGTATTAACTATTGCTAATGAGCTTGGTGGCATATCTTCAATACCATTTGAACACTAAAGGCATAATTAGAAGAGAAGGCCATTACTGGGTAATTTCATGCCCCTTAGTGTCTTTAACCACCACATATGTACCCATCCCCCTTCCTTTCTCACTTCAGAAATGACAATCAGGTTTTCTGGAAGAGAAGCAATTTGCCATTCACAGCAAGTAACTAATAACAGATGCTTTAGTGGACGATGAAGATAATTATTGTGAACTACTGTCTACTAAGCTTATCCCCAACCCCAGCTGTTTCTTTTAGGGAACTGGAACTAGTTCCCAGAGTGGGGGCTTGAAACACCCCTCCACCGCCACTCACACACACATTTGCTTTTTTGTGCAGATTTATAGGGGAGGAGCAGAGCCTCCAGGATCCTTGTGTGTGAGTGAGGAAGTAAATGACATGTTACCATGGCGTAGATATCTTGCATTTATTTGAAGAGGAGAGAGATCAGGAAACCAGAAATATCACAAGCCCCACTGCTTAAAGAAAGAAAACATCACAAGCTCATAGATTAGTGCTGGACACAGGGCAGGCAGACTCCAGGGATTATTTCTAGGAAGACAAAGGGGATTATGGTTTAAAAACAAATCCTCACTTTTTTCTGATCTTTTCAGTGGGTTGGCCCTATTGTGTCTGTTTTCTAGTAAAAATTAGCTAAGAATCAAGATGGTAGTTGGAATGCAGGGCAGAGGTTGATTGTAGCTCGCTCATCTAAAGACCATTTGAGGAATAATTCCTTTGGAAGTAGCCTGGCACCAGAATTCTAGCAAGGGCCTTGGTGATTGATAGGATTATTTTGTGAACCTAATTAATTCTCCTCGTATACACGATGACATCTCATCTGTCTATCCCAGAGGGGTTTGCCTCATCTTTGGGTAGCTCCACTGACCAAGAGAAGCAAACCAGCTTTCTCCAGTGGCTCAGCTCTCCTCGTGCCCCTGCAGGAACCTCAGCACAGGTCAGAAATAGTCACTAGGGGATGAGAAGGGGATTGTATAATGTGGTGCATGTGTGTGTCCATTTGCTTGGGGAAACCACCCCCACCCCCCCCCACCCTTGTCTTATTTCTTCACCCCCCCCCCTTGTCTTATTTCTTCTAGTCTGGACACTTATTCTGCCCCTTAACACATTGGAAGAGGGAATCACAATAGCTCATTGTCCCCAGCAGAAAATAACTCCTGTCCTTGAAAACAGTAGCATAGTCCTGTGTTAAGCTTTTTGGTGGTGGTGGTGGTTTTTTTGAGACAGAGTTTTGCTCTTGTTGCCTAGGCTGGAGTGTAACGGCGTGGTGTTGGCTCACTGCAATCTCTGCCTCCCAGGTTAAAGTGATTCTCCTGGCTCAGCCTCCTGAGTAGCTGAGATTACAGGCACGTACCACCACACCCAGCTAATTTTTGTATTTTTGCTAGAGACAGGGTTTCACCACGTTGGCCAGGTTGGCCTTGAACTCCTGACCTCAGGTGATCCACCTGCCTTAGCCTCCCAAACTGCTGGGATTACAGGCATAAGCCACAGCGCCCGGCCATTTTCGTTTGTTTTGAGATGAAATTTCTCTGTCATCCAGGCTGGAACACAGTGGCACAATCTTGGCTCACTGTAGCCTTTGCCTCCCAGGTTAAAGCAATTACCCTGCGTCAGCCTCCTGAGTAGCTGGGTCTACAGGTATGCACCACACCCAATTTTTTTTTTGTATTTTTAGTAGAGATGGGGTTTCACCATATTGGCCAGGCTGGTCTTGAACTCCTGACCTCAAGTGATCTGGTCTCCTCGGTCTCCCAAAGTGTTGGGATTACAGGCAGGAGCCACTGTGCCCAGCCCGGCCCTTTCTGTTAGTTAACAGCTGTTGGTGAGGCCAAGAGTAGAGGAGGTGAGGATGACCTGAGGTTTTCCAGAGGAGGGAAGAGGTGGGCATGTGGTTACACCCCTAGTTTTCTTTTTTTTGAGGAGGAGTCTGGCTCTGTCACCCAGGCTAGAGTACAGTGGCGCAATCTTGGCTCACTGCGGCTTCCACCTTCTGTGTTCAAGCAATTCTCCTGCGTTAGCCTTCTGAGTAGCTGGGATTACAGGCGCCTGCCACCACGCCTGGCTAATGTTTATACTTTTAGTAGAGATGGGGTTTCACCGTGTTGGCCAGGCTGGTCTTGAACTCCTGACCTCAAGTGATCCGCTCACCTCAGCCTCCCAAAGTGCACCCTTAGATATTGATGCTGCAGACTCATGGACACTTTCTTAGGAATTCTGTTTCTCAAATTTCCAAGTATACTTGTCGGCCCCCAGTTGAAATCTTTGAGAGAACAGACCCTGGGAACTGAGCAGTGACAGTTTGGACTTCCATTTTTCAGCTGGAGTGCAGATACAGGTCTGCTAATAGGATTGCCCATTTGGTTATTGTACCATTGCTATGTTAGGCGTGAGTTCAGTTTTGCTGCCCTTCATTTAGAAGAGTCCAAAATTGGCATGCCATGCTATATAAAGCAAAGGACCATGTGAATAGTTAACTTCACACCATTTTACAATGGCTTTCAGGGGAAAAAAAAGCCCTGATTTACAGCATTTGGTGATTTTTGCAGTGTAAATACTCCTCCTTTAGCCAGTTGAGAGTATCAACATGACATAATTAAACACCTATTTGGGAAGAGATGTGCATGATTGTGTGAGCTGGCCCCAGCACACCACTGCAATACCCCCTATATGTATCCACTGCATTCCAGCTGCTCTGAGGCTGATGTGTGGTGGCTGGGGGATATGCCTGTTGCTGAAGTTATGGTGTATACATGCATACACAGTTTACCTTTTTCCCTGCTTCACTTGCCATTGGCCTAGAAAATGAGCTGCATCTCAGCCTAAGGAACCACTAAATTGGATTCAAAGACAACAGTTGAGCAGATCTACAGCCCTGTTGGGTCCATCTGAAAATCAAGGTGGCCAGTAAGGTGACAAGGAACTCCTTTAGGCGCCCTTTACTCGCTGTAATCTGATTATTGGCTTCTTTACTCAGGTCATACCCTGCACCTAGCACATCTGAGTGTCTGCTCTGACCACAGCAGTATTACCTGACCTCCCATGCTCAGGTCACGAAAGGATAAGCAAAGAAGGGCAAGGAGGCCCAGCATTTGGTGGCATACCAGGGGCAAAATCAGATATCACAGTATTCTATGTACTATTGTGTACCTCTGCTCTGGGAGCCAAATCCCTGGATTTAGTTTTATTCTTAACCATCAAGGGATTTGGTTAAATGATTTCTCAACTCCAGTTCCTTTGCTGAGAAGCGGGATGGGGCCATCATTGAGGAAGTGGCCTTGAGAGTTCCTCAGGGACACCATACCCAGGCCACATGACTTCCCCTCTCCAGCCTGATGTGACTGTTGGCTTTTGTGATTCTGCCACATAGGTGGTTGAGGTACCAACAGGGAAAGGAAAACAGACTAGCACACGGTTTGAGGCTTGCCAGGTAAGCCAGGATCTGGTGATTTCTGAGGTCTGCCCAGTGCCATAGTGATTTGTTAGAAGACGTTTGCTAGATGCTCCTCTGAGCAGATATACTCAGTTGGACTCCCTTGGCCCTTCCGAGACTCCCTCCCTATGCCTCTGCAGCACAGTAGCTTCCCCTTAAGATAGCAGTGTAGTTCTGGGAGCTGAAGCCCACAGGACTAGGGCAGTAGGGGGGCCGTGACACACTGGTTTACAGAGCCAGGACAGGGGTTGGGGTGGGATTTGGGTTAAATCTTCAGGTCTTGGTGTTTACTGTCTCACCCTCTGTCTCTTGCAGTAGTATTTTGCCTTTGAGTAACTGTCCCCAGCTCCAGTGCTGCAGGCACATTGTTCCGGGGCCTCTGTGGTGCTCCTGATGCCCCTCACCCACTGTCGAAGATCCCCGGTGGGCGAGGGGGCGGCAGGGATCCTTCTCTCTCAGCTCTAATATATAAGGTAAGGAGGACCCTGGGATGGAAGGCTGGGGATGGAGCCTTCTCAGACTCCACTGAGCTGCTGCTCAAGGGTGGTAATCTCTTAAGTCTTCTGGCTCTTAGCCTAGACCAGTGGGGGACTGTGAAGGACTCTTTCAACTGAGGCTGTTGTGTGGCTTATTGGGAATACTAGAGGAAAGATACCAGCACCATTTCTTCCCTTTTAATCTGCTGTAATTGAGGCCCAGAAGTTAGTTTAGCTTCTCCCTAAGACTGGGATGGAAGGTTAGCACAGCAGCTGAATTCTGGGCTCTTGAGACTGTGCCCAGGGGAGATAATGTGGACCCTACAGTCCAGTTGGAAGCAGGCTTTGGCTGACTGGGGCTCCAGCCAAACCCTCACACATATCGTTATTTTTGATGTTTCCCTTTCTAACAGGGAAGGAAAAGAACATGGTGTTGGGGAAAAGCATGGGCTTTTGAGTCAGGGAGACCTGGGTTTGAATCTCATCTTTGCCATTCATTATCTTTGGAGCAGTTGCTTCATTATTCTCAGATTTAAAATGGAGTTGTTAATACCCATCTCAAGTGCTTGTCATGATGATGGAGGTAATATATGGGACAGCACTTTGTACTTGACACCTAGTGGACAATTAGTAAATATTTCCTGTCCTACCCTGCTTTTACCACCATCAACTGGTCTTAGTGCCCTGTGAGTGACAGCTGCTTTTAGCCATCATGAAGGTCTGCGTTTTTAGCATGCCCTTTATGCTGTGCTACCCTGAGACTGGCCTAAGGGGACTCCCAGCACCGACTACATTAGACAGTGGATGATATGGCCAGAAGTAGTGACCTGGTCCTCTACCCTGCTTTCTTTCCCAGGACGAGAAGCTCACTGTGACCCAGGACCTCCCTGTGAATGATGGAAAACCTCACATAGTCCACTTCCAGTATGAGGTCACCGAGGTGAAGGTCTCTTCTTGGGATGCAGTCCTGTCCAGCCAGAGCCTGTTTGTAGAAATCCCAGATGGATTATTAGCTGATGGGAGCAAAGAAGGGTAAAGAGCCAAATGCTGGGGAAGGGAAAGGAGGTCCCATTCCAGAGAAGGGTATATGTTTACTGTGGGTAACAGAATTGTAGGGGAGCCTGTGCCTTCTCCGTTAGCTCTAGACTCCCCAGGCAGATACCGTTTTGTAACAGGTTATTTTTAGCCAGTAAGACAGGCCTGCTCTAGGTTATAATTAAAGCAGATTGTTATCACATTAACCAAATGCCTGCCGGTTAATCGCCTCATGGTTCACTTTCTCAGCGGACACCAAGTACCCCTTTAGCTACCATACAGTGGTGCAGTTTAAAAGGCCAGGAAGCTCAGGGGTAAGTGGGATTTCATTTTGGATTGGGCAGCGACCCCCGCAAGAGGACAGAATTATTGAGTGGTCCCAGCCTCTTGAGAAAATCCTTTTCGGCAGTGTTAGAGCCCAGAGTGTCCTCTCAGTGGCAGGTGATCATATCAAACTTGGCAATCTGGGGGACACCTCAAGAACTGGGTTTTCTTTCTAGGCCCCAAACTCTCATCTTGTGAACAGCATTCGTTAAGATGGGTAGTGTTTTACTTTCAGAAGAAGAACCCCCATTACAGGAAGAGAAAAGTCAACATCATTCTTCTTAGGCGCTGTGGCTTTTTTCTTTCTGAATTCAAGGCTCTTGGGGTCTTGACATAGAAATCTTCCTCCTGGAGCTTCTGTATTTATACTGCTGCTTTTAGGCCTCAGAAAAGCCTTTAGGTTGGTAGGGGCAGAGGTGGAGTGTGAATGGGAGGGAGGTCTAGGGAGGTGGTAATGGGCCTAAGTACTTCTCTGCTTCCTGCAGATTGTTAGCACTGCTAGAGTTTGCTGAAGAAAAGATGAAAGTGAACTATGTCTTCATCTGCTTCAGGAAGGGCCGAGAAGACAGAGGTGAGGAGTCAGACCGGCCTGAGCCCCGCAGCCCAGACAGGGGGCCTGGGGAGAGAAGGGATTACCTCCACAATGAGGTATGGGACTCTTAAATTTGCCTTACAAACAAACCATGGGAAATCATGGCAGGAGGGCAAGTGCCCAGAGGGTTAGTAAAAGCCTAGTGCTTATTTGTCCTATCTTTGGGGTTTTGATTTGAGCCTACCCTTGTGTTTCTCATCAGACTCTTTTTTACACTCTGTCTTCTGCAGCTCCACTCCTGAAGACCTTCAGCTTCTTGGGCTTTGAGATTGTACGTCCAGGCCATCCCTGTGTTCCCTCTCGGCCAGATGTGATGTTCATGGTTTATCCCCTGGACCACAACTTGTCCGATGAGGACTAATGGTCATAGAGGATGCTTTGCCCTAGAGCCACAGTAGGGGAAGAGGGGAAGTTAGGCAGCCCTGGGACAGAGGAGAGGGCTCCTTGCTGTCTAGGGAAGACACTGAGGGGCTCAGGGTAAGGGTTGCCTATTGTGTTCTGGGAGTTGACCGTTGAAATTGTTTTCCATAAAGAACAGTATAAACATATTATTCACATGTAATCACCAATAGTAAATGAAGATGTTTATGAACTGGCATTAGAAGCTTTTTAAACTGCGCTGTGTGATGTGCTCTATCTAGCCTAGGGGAGGACATTGCCTAGAGGGGGAGGGACTGTCTGGGTTCAGGGGCATGGCCTGCAGGGCTGGTGGGCAGCACTGTCAGGCTCAGGTTTCCCTGCTGTTGGCTTTCTGTTTTGGTTATTAAGATTTGTGCATTTTTTTTCCTTGCTTCCTGTCATCCCAGGGGCTCCTCAGTATAGGCTTTTCATCCCTGGGCAGTGTCCTTGAGTTGTTTTGACACTCTTACCTGGGCTTCTCTGTGTGCATTTGTGTCTGGCCTGGAGTAAGCAGGACTGACCCCTCCTTCTTTACAGCTTAGTGTTACTCTGGCATTTGGTTAAGCTGGCTTAATCTGTTTAATGTTATCATCAGTACATATTTTAAACAGGGGCATTGAAGTTTACTCCCACCACCAGGGCTTTTTTGGGGGATGCCTGGGCCTTAAAAAACACTAGCCAAACTCGAATTCTCAAATCACTGTCAGGAGTTCTTGCTCCTGGCTGCAGGCCCAGGCCCCAAGGTCTCCTTCCTGGGGTCACAAAGAGCAGAAAGGAAGAGGAATATATAGCAACTCAGGGCCTGGGAATTGTGGGGAAATCTGTTCTTAGGGACTGGATGCTTCTGGCTGGCTGAGTATAGTGCTAAAACTGCCTCCCCACCAGGTTCTGAGTAGTGCCTGAGACCCTGTTCTGCAGGGCCTAGGGTAGTACTGGGAGTGCAAAAAAGTGGCCTGCCCTTAACTAACTAACTAACTAACTAACTGTTTTCACTAAACAAACAGCTTGTTTGTTTTAAGGGGGGAGAGATCTAGACTGGATGAGGGGAATGGGGATGTCAGGGCGGCAAGTGTGTTGTGTTACTGTGTCAATAAACTGATTTAAAGTTGTGGTTGGTCTATTCTTTATTTCTGAACTAGGACCAACTCCCTACCAAACGGTTTTGTCCAGAGCCTAATCTAATAGAAGTGTGGTGCGTGTTCCTTGGGGAAAAAAGCTGCAGTGCAGGAGGGCAGACGAACTGGCCGAGGTCTCTGGGGCCATATTACAGTGTGAAATATGGGGTTGCTAGGAGGAGTCTGAGACTCACTGCCAGAGCCCTCTGGAGAGAGAGAGATGTGTACACATGAGCTTCATCTAGGAGAGGCTATACTAAAAGATCCAGCTAACAACATCCAAGCTGCTCTTAGTTCTTTTCTCCAGAAGGCTGGGGAAGTTGGTCCTGAAACTGGGTTTTTGGCTTTTGCATGGAGCTGCCTGACATTCCCATTCCTGAGGTCTTTGAAGAGTGTAGCACACACCTTCCCTATTCTAGTTTTCTCCTTTTGGAGCCCAGTGTCCTAAAGTGTGGCTTCTACTCCCCTGCCCCATAGCCTAACGAATAAGCTCTCAGTGGCACCCAGGGGGCTGGAATCCCCTTCACCAGTTTTCTTTTTTAATTTCTCCAGAACTTTTGCACTTTCTCTTGCTTCTGTTTTGCAAAATAAAGGGCATGTTCTTCACCTCCTCCGTTTTTGCAACTGTCTGTCTACTGTTGAGCTGTGGCTCTCACATTGCTCTTTATGGAGCTTGCTTTTGTTTTCACTCTGGGCCAAGTTCATTAATCTTGGATTCTACCTTGTATTCATTAAAAGGTAATGAGGGTTGGGTGCAGTGGCTCACACCTGTGATCCCAGCACTCTGGGAAGCCGAGGTGGGCTGATCACCAGGTCAGGAGATGGAGACCATCCTGGCTAGAGATGGTGAAACCCCGTCTCTACTAAAAATACAAAAAATTAGCCTAGCGTGGTGGCGCGTGCCTGTAATCTCAGCTACTCAGGAGGCTGAAGCAGGAGAATTGCCTGAACCCAGGAAGGTGGAGGCTGTAGTGAGCTGAGATCGTGCCATGACACTCCAGCCTGGGTGACAAGAGCGAGACTGTTTCAAACCAAAAAACAAAAAAGTAATGAGCTCCACTTTCAAGTTTTTTTTTTTTTTTTTTTTTTTTGGAGATGGAGTCTCGCTCTGTTGCCCAGGCTGGAGTGCAGTGGTGCAATCTTGCTCACTGCAACCTCTACTTCCTGGGTTTTCAAGTGATTCTCCTGCCTCAGCCTCCCGAGTAGCTGGGATTACAGATGTGTACCACCACACCCAGCTAATTTTTTTGTACTTATAGTAGAGACGGGGTTTCGCCATGTTGCCTAGGCTGGTCTTGAACTCCTGGCTTCAAGTGATCCACCCACCTTGGCCTCCCAAAGTGCTGGGGTTACAGGCGTGAGCCACTGCCTGTTATTACAGCAAATCTAGGACTAGAGACATTCAGTTGAAATCAGATGTCCCCACTGAGCAGGTAATTCCTAGAGGCAGCTGGCAGTTTAGGATACAGATGTTAAACACAAGTAATCTACAAGACATTAAAAAGAACCAAGACAAAACTCAGTCCCTTACCTTTTCCCAAGAAACCTGCTTGAGATTCTGCTGCCACCTATTGGTGGTTCCTCTTCAATACAGCTAGAGTCAGAAAGGCACCCAGTCAAGATTTCCCTCTTCAAAAAAAACTTTTGCTATTGAAGACCACTGACAGGAAAAAAAATATGGTATCCAAAAGGCTGCACTACAGTTTTTAAAAAGCAACTTACTTAGAAGTCAGAATATTGGGGTGGAGTGGGATAGGGGAAATATGTGAAAGGCAAACTAAGTCTAAATTTAAGAACAGGGACATTAAAAACTTTATTCAATAAATACAACAAATAATTTAAAAAATATACTTCAATTCCAAAGCCAATTAAGAAGAGAGAAAGGGAAAAAAGCGGGGAGAGGAGGAAGGTAGAGGAAAAGAGAAAGAGGCCAAACAATGGTTTTGTTGGGCTGTGTTTCAGAGTGTATCACCCCTTAAAATTCTGATCAAATACTCATGACCCATAAACCCTTAGCCCTTGTTCTGATGGGGCAGCCGCAGGAGTCCACCAGCTGGGAATCATCGCTAAGCTCTGGATCAGAGCATTCTAGAGGCTGGAATGTGGGGGGAGTTGTTTTAGGAGTAGTTTCCCAGTCATTCCTAAAACCATCCGTCCTAACTCCCAGGCAGGTTTAAATAGTGCAAACTCTTAGGCAGAGAGCTCTCAGCTGCATAGTTTCACAGGTGAGTGTCCCAAGCCAGGGCCTCCAGGAGACAAATCCCAGAGTACCGAGGGGTCCCCAAAGCCACTTCGGTGAATGGGATCTAAAGGTGAAGAGAAGAGAGGCCAGGGCACAGAATAAAGCTCCTGGGCTAAGCCAGTGGCCAAGCCAGAAAACAATGCTGGGCAGAAAAGGGTTATAGGGCAGGTAGTCTGGACACTGGATTCAACAGCCTGCCATCAGTCAGGGAAGGTGAAGCTGAGGATGCTTATGGAGCAGGGCCAGGAAGATCAGGAGAGCTGAGGGAGAACAGGAAAGTTGGGAGGAAGGAGGAGGCAGCTCAGCAGCAAACTCCAGGAGAAATAACCAGCAGCCCTCACAGATTTGTGATTGTCTCTTAAAAAGATTTATTTTCTCTTCTTGCCTGAATGTACAAAGGCAAAAAGAGTACAGTTTGTATATATATATATTTATATATATATATAAAAAAACAAGGAACTTGGTAATGTACACTTTACAGAAGGGAAGAATCGGGAAGACTGAAATTAAATCCAACAGAGCAACGCCAATGGAACAAAAGCTATGAACAGCAACACTGCCCCTCCAGCCCGGGCCTCCAGCTCGCCCCAACCTGCTCCCAATGCGGGGGCTGAGCACCAAGGCAAGCGGGTGGGCTGGGGCAGGAGGGGCTGGGGACAGGGCCCAGGAGGGGCTTGATCCCAGGAGGGGCCCATGGTAGGGGATCACTGGAAAGCTTCCTGGGATGCCCAAGTAATAAAACAAACAACAAAGGCCCAGAATTATGGGGCCAACTAGCTGCCCAGTTGCATTTTGGGGGCATCAGAGTAGACAACGGGATGGTGAGAGGGAATATGGGATAAGTAACATAGGTGGCCTCAAAGCCAGTATACAATAATTCTCTAGCCCTTCTGCAGTCTTAACTCCCAACTCTCTATGTCCTCCCATGGCCCCTTGAAACCCAGAAAGAAGAGACTCAAGAAATCACCATTTCATTTCATAGGGTGCCCTCTTAGCCTTCTAAGCGCGTGGTTCTTTGACCTTGTGATGTGTGGAGAGAGTTGGGTAAGAGAAGGAAATTTCATACATGTACATGTACAAGGCAGGAAAAGGGGATGAAGGGAACTGCCATACCTTAAAGTAAGGAAGTAGTTGATGTGGATCCTAGAGAGCAGCTCTCCAAGCCTTGGCTGATCTATCTGGGGATGAGGCCCCTTCTCTTTAGCTTCTCCTCTGTGGGAAGCCCAGTGAGCAGTGTCTGTGAGGGCCTGGGCAAGGATGGCTCAGAGACAGGCTTGGTCTGGTGGTCTTGGCCCTTGGCAGCAAATTTTTCCAGGCTTTGTTTCTGGGGTGGGATGGGGTGGGAATCCCTGCTGAGCGTCTCATCCCTCTGACTAGGTCATGGATGCCACAGGTAGCTCCCACGTGTGTTTCTCCTCCCCATGTTAGAGGTGGACAGCAAATCTTTCACTCAGCACTTGTCAAGAATCTCCATAGCTGCCGCTTCATGTTATTTTAGAGAGGAAAGACTGGGCCCAGCAAGCATCAGGATCTGCCACTGTGGCTTTCACCTACTCTTCTGAGCAGCTCCTGCTCTGAGGATCAAAGAGCCAAATGTTTTTTAAGAAAAAAAAAGGAAAAGAAAAACCTGTTCTCTTCTGGAGAACCCAAGGCTGCCCAGCTAATAACAGAAGTTCATCCTCCGTGTTACAGAAGGAGTGGAAAGGGCAGGAATGCAGGGCCATGCCTGCCCAATGTGAAAGAAAATTACTCCAAATGGTTTCTTTACAATATGTACAGAGTATGCTGCAGGCCAGTGCCATAGATACAAAACACACAACAATATTTAAAAACAAACAGGAACAGAGAGGGGCCCTTGGCTCCACCTCACAGGAGCCCAGGAGGGCCTAACAGGCTGAAATTCTGTTACCCTCTTGGTTGGGGTGACTGAGGTGAGGTGGGGTAAAGGTGTCTGCACTAGCTGCTGCCCATGAGGGCAGCAGGAGGCAGAGGGAATGATGGGAAAGAGGGAGGCTGTTTGGGGCCCTGCCAAGAAGTCTAAAACAATGTTTTTTTTTTGCAAGGCTCTGAACCCAACTTGAACAAAAACGAGGACCTAGAAACCTAGGGGAAAGGTCTGTAGGTCAGAGGGGATCCTCTTGGGCAGATGGTGACCCTAAGCCTCTCATGTGTAGGGTGCCAGGGTCCTTGGACATCAGCTACTACTGGGCATTGTGCTTACTATCCCCTATTTCCCATTCTCCAAACTGAGTCAGAGCCAAGTTCCTGCTCCTAGTCATTTTTGGCACTCTGGTCACACTCCCTTCTCTAGCCTACGCTGATGTCTGTCAGTCTTTATCTCTCCCTCAATCCAGAGGGTCAAGGAAAGATAGGAGGGGAGAACAAAGGGATGATACCTCAAAAGCCAAGTAAGCGTCCCCACACCTTGGGGAAGACATGACCCCAAGAAAGCTACCAAATCATCATCACTTTCCCAGTACAAAGAGCATAAAGCTTCCATTGGGGTACTGCCTTTCTAAGGAGAGCAGAGAAATGTTGGCTGCCTCAAAGCACAACTCCACTGAGTACATTCTGAGACTCTAGTAAGTAATGGCTTGGATGTGTTATCCCGGGGTCTAAGGAACAAATAACCTCCCACAGCCAGTGGCCCCTCAAACAAAATGTGTGTTACCAAGAAACACAGCTTATATTGGCCCACATGGAGGTTACAGATTGAGCTATATAAAATCATGTACTTGTAGACAGAGGAATTGGGCTGTATATATTTGTGGCCCCAAATGAGGAAGGTATCAGATGGCTAGATGACAGGATATCTCCAAGAACTGCTGGGTGCTCCCAGGGCCTGCCTTCTGGGCCTTGCCCTAAGGTGACCTGGCAGACTCCAAGGTTCCCCATGCTGGGGGATATACTAGTTCATCTGCCTGAGGCTTAAGAGCCAAGCAGTGGAAAAGAAGAGGCAAGACCAGTGTGGGGATCCCCCTGGGAAAGGCACCAAGGGGTTAGGAGGGAAGGGAAAAGGGCAAGGAGTTGGGGAATAAGAAGCAGCAGGACTTCGTGGGGATGCAGGTTCTACTTCACAGACGCAATTCATGCTCCAGCGCCAGCTTGCTCCCAGTGTCCCTAGGGAGCCCTGTGCTGGTGTTGGAACCCCTGCCCCCTGCCTCACAGGCAGCTCAAGGCTATGTTGGGGCAGATGCCTTGGTCTTCCTTTCCAGGCTAGGCTGTGAGCGTTTATATGTGCTCATGTAAGAGGGGAGAAGTCTCCACATTTGAAGACCTTGTTTTCACAATTATGTAGAAAACAACCCCCAGTTTCTTTCCTGAGATTCTAGTTCCTCCACATGCTGCCAGTTCCCAGGGTGCAAAGCACTAGGGAGATGCAGAATCTGGTGATGGTGGTAATGATGGTGAGGGGTATGGCTGCTGTGCTGTCTTCAGACCTTACCCAGTGCTTGGGGGGGGGTGGGGGTCCCTCCCTGGTGGGTGGCGGGGGCAGGGGGGGGTTGATACTGCTCTGGCAGCAGACCAGGGGCTTAGAGAACAGAGTAGTGGCTTCTCTGGGCTGAGGCCATGTTCCCCTGGTTGCTTCCCGTGCCTTCATCACCACAGAGGCCGCAAGAGTCATGACTGTGGCTGAGAGAATAAATATTTTTGCTAAGTACCAGCTCTCCAGCTCCTGAGGAAGAGGGAGGGTCAGGTAGTCCGGAGGTCTGGTGGAGGCGAGATAGCCAAGGGTCTGCCTTCAGTCATGGTGGAAACGGCAAACAGGATGATCAACACCATTTAACTGATGTCTAAATGGCACCTTCAGCACCTCCTTGGGTGAGCCAGTCCGGGCCCGTGAAGCTGACTTTATCCGGGCACTTGGTGTCTGCAAGGGAAACATGGACAGATAACCAGGCACTCAGCTTGTTGGTAAAATAACCACAAGGTGGCACTCCAAGAAAATGAATTGCAGGAGTGGCCAGTATTGGTCCCTAGGGGACCCTGTGTTCCACAGGCCCTCTCAGATAAACATGGCTTCATGGGAGACTCTTGTACAAGAGGCTTGGCCAGGGTTCCATGGATTCCAGATGGCTGACCCCTCAGAGCTATTCCTCACTTTGGGATTCTGTGATCCGGGTAGCAACTATCCCTGCTTTATGTGTTGCCCCAAATTAACAAAAGTTACTTACCATTCTCACCTCCTGGGGGGTGGGTAGAGTGAGGGAGTTGAGCCTTGTTGGCTGGCAACAATGGCTGTAGAAGAAAGCCCTGAGTGAGCAGGAGAACATGTTAGTGTAGCACTCACAGAAACCTTCCATTAACCATTCTCCCTGAGTTTTGGGGTGCTGACAAAAAAAAAATCTGATAGCCAGATATATTGGCTGGAGATAGATAGTAAGGCTCAGTTTCTCAGCTGAGTGTTTCTCTTGGACTGTGGGGAACACCTGTTCCATATTCTTCTGACTATCAAAGCCAGTATTCTGGAGGAGTTTGAGTCCCAAAACTCCAAGGGAGGAAATAAATTTCATATGCTTTAATGACTGCAGGAGGTTAGAACTGTGCACAGATTAGAAGCTCAAAAAAAAAAAAATGCAAGTATCTTGCCAGTAAGTGCAGAATAAAAAAAAGGGGGGGAGGGGAGGGACTGGGCACGGTGGCTCACGCCTGTAATCCTAGCACTTTGGGAGGCCAAGGTGGGTAGATCACCTGAGGTCAGGAGTTCAAGACCAGCCTGGCCACCATGGTGAAACCCCATCTTAAAAAAAAAAAAAACAAAACGATTATCATGGGGCAGGGAGGAAGGGCCTAGCTGTGGGCATTACTACTGGGATGGAGATAAACAAAACAAGACAAAACAACAGGTGGTAGGGAAAACAGGCTTACCTGCTGCATAGGGTAAGTTGTACTGTGCTGGGAGCAACGAGTACCCCAAGTGGTGATGGTGGTGGTGTGTGGACATCAGGCGCTGGGAAGGAGAGGTGCGGGGCCGGTCAACACCCCGTTCACCCCCACTGGCTCCCCCAACGCTGCTACAACTGCCACCACTCCCAACCACCCCACAGCCTCCTCGATCTCTCTCCTGAGAAGTTTTATCACTTATCTGGAAAGGAAACCAAAGACACAAAAGCACTAAGTGAGACACACACACACACATAAGTGAGATGCCCAGGGTCCCACCTTATGACCCCTAAAAGTGCAAGACACCTAAGAATCAAGATGATGCCCTACAAGGCCATTGCCCACCTTCTCCCAGACCCTGGATTTGGCCTTGCTGGTCTCTGGGTAATAGCCAGCATCAGAGTACTTCTCTTACCGTGGGAGACTTGCTCTTGTAGTGACTGGCATGCTGCTGCAGGATGTCCAGGGCTTTGGACTCAGAGCTGGATTTACAACTGACACTGGGACTGGCTCGTGCCTTGTCAGCATCTTCACTACCTGAGACCTTGCTGCCATATGGGGAGAAAGAGTAGCTGGAAGGCAGGTAGGAACCTGTGGAAGGAGAAATCAAACAGTCAAAGAGATGGGAGAGGTAGAGGAAGCTCTGCTTTAGTGAGCTTCGTTAGGTGGGCATCAGCTTTCCAGGCACAGGCTGAAGTATTTTCTAACATAGTGTCTTTGGCTGAGACCGTTGGCTTGACCTTTCTTTACCAAGCTCTATAGAAAAAATTTGCTAAGTGATATTAAGAACACAGCCCTATTTCCTGCAGCCAACTTCCCTAGATCCAATAAGGGTTCTTTGAACTGGTCTCAGATTCATCTTGAAGAAATAATTTGATAAAGTAGAAAGATCACAGGATCTGGAGTCAGAGCCTTGGGCTCCAAACCCTACCTCTGCGACTTACTAGCTTGGTAACCTTGAGCAAATTAGTAACTGTTTTGAGCTTCAGTTTCTTCATCAAAAATGAAGATACCAATACTTAAGGTGATGGGGAGGATTAAAAAAGATAATGTACATAAATCTCAGAGGACTGCGCCTGGCTCAGGGCAAGCACTCAACAAATGCAAATATGATTTTTATATAGACAGGTGTGGGTGACAGGGATAAAGGAACACCTCAAGGGTAAGACAATTTCCTAATTCTGTTTGAAAAGCTTACTTCTATTTAGAGTGTGCTTTATAATAATGTCACCAGAATGCTGAGACTATTTAGGCTGCTGTAGGAAGCTGGGAGCTCTAAGGAGTGAGGCTAAAGAAGTGCCCTTCTGCCCCAGAAGCACCCCACAAGGCTCATTGGGCAACAAAAATCAGAGAGTAAAGAGCATTTTCTACTAATAAGTTAAAAAAATTTAAAACCCTATAAAGAGCTTATCTTTTCTAAGCTGAATCTAGCTAGATGTCCCCCAAGTCTGACTTCAAAGTGCTCTTACCTGACAGGTGAACATGATCTTGCAACTGAATCCATGCATCGTTCTGGCCTGCATTCTGTTTGTTCTATGTGTCTCTCCGCTATGATTAAGCTGTAAGCTCCGGGAGTGGAAGGAACTCAACGGCTCTAGTTCTTTTGTATCCCCCCCAGTGCCTAGCACACTGCAAAATGTGCAGTATATGGTTTACAAATTCCAGCTGAGGGCAGACGGGAGTGATAGAGAGAGAAGGAGTTTTACTTTTAGTTGGCAATGAAAACTGACTACAGAGGCAATCCTTGAGCTGGAGAAAGGGAGAGAGAGGTGGTCACACAGACTATCATCGTGGGTCATTCAAGGAGCTATGGGTTAGGGTGGCCACCTCATAGAACAACTAAGTGAAAAAAGGGCTGTCATCTAAGTGAGCCTTAATATGCTTTAGGGCTGAGCAAGAAAACTCTGGATGTGAAATCTATGCTTCATTCCCTGTCCAGTGAATGGAATAGTGGCAGGCACTAGGTGTTGTACCTGGGTAGTTCTGCATCATCACAGCAGGCATACTGCGGTAGCTGGGGTGGTTGGGGTCGTAGGATTGGCTGTAGGAATAGCCGTGCATGTAGGGGATGTAGGACTGGTGCTGGGTGAGCGGGGAGGACACAGGCACATGGACACTTGGCCGAGGCTCCTTGCTCCCAAGGCGAGACTCCTCCGACGTGGGCAGCTTGCAGTCACTACTTGTGCTTTCCTTCCCATCTTCCTTGGGGACAGAGTCCTTACTCCGACTCCTTTCCTCCTTCAATTTGCGGTCCCGCTCCTCCTTCCACCGCTCATCCTCTGACTTGATGTCTGAGTACTTGGCAGGATAAACATATGTCCACATCCGGGGCTCTGCTTCCTACAACAATCACAGAGCAATGACTGGGTGTTGTACAGATAAGAGATATATTTCAAGCCCAAGGTCCCAGTAGAACCACCAGAGCAGACAATTACCAGACACCTGGGGCAGAGTAGGATCTTGGCCTCTACTGATCTTGTTTATAATCCAACACACTGCCTGTTTTTGCTTAAAAAGCCCCTGCTCCTACCTCTGCACCCGCCCACAGGGACCTAGATGGGGCAGGGAGAGAAAAGGAAAATCCACCTGTGCATCAGTGGATGTTTTCTAGGTGAGAACAAGCATTCTAGGGAAATGACTGAAACAGAAGAATAGAAAGAAGAGGGGAGGGGAGGGGAGGGGAGGGGAGTGGATGGGAGGCCAGCCGATGGTCGTGGTTTGGAGAGAAGCACCAAATAAAACACAAAGGG
>CAUYLG010043718.1:0-34844 GCA_963573385.1 Cacajao melanocephalus
ACTTACAAAGAGACTTAGACTCCCACACAATAATAGTGGGAGACTTTAACATTATACTGTCAATATTAGACAGATCAATGAGATAGAAAATTAACAACGATATCCAGGACTCGAACTCAGACCTGGAACAAGTAAACTTAACAAATATTTACAGAACTCTCCACCCCAAATCCACAAAACATACATTTTTCTCAGTATCATATTACACCTGTTTTAAAAGTGACCGCATAATTGGAAGTAAATCACACCTCAGCAATTGCATAGCATTTCACAGGTTTAAATAAAATATTGGTTGGCTGCTTGTTATTTTCATCCCTTATTCCTTCCTGTCTCCATTGTTAAGCACAAATATTGGCATAAAAGAGGTTTTAAATACCTATTTTTAGACTGCATTCTAGCCTGAGCAATAGAACAAGAATCCCATTCTCTCTCCCTCTTTCTCTTCCTCTTTCTTTCTCTCTTTCATTCTTTCTTTTTTCTTCCTTTCGCTCTTTCTTCTTTTCTCTCTTTTTCTTTCTTTCAAAAAATTAAAACAAACAAAAAAAAGATCAAGGTGTCTAAGAATTCTAAATTAAAGCTGCCTTGGAAGATGTTGTGAAAGTATATTTAAGTAGGAAGATAAAATGTATTTTATTTAGATTTATCAGCTTGATTTATAACTTTTTAATATTTTGTTTAAACATTTTGGTTTTGAGGTAATTACAGATCACATGTAGTTATAAGAAATAATACAGAAAGATCCATGTACCCTTTACTCAGTTTCCCCCAAAGGTAACATCTTATAAAACTATACTATAATATCACAACCAGGATACTGACATTGATATAGTCAAGATTAAGAGCAATTCCAACACTGTCTGGAAAGATCTCTCCTATTATCCTTTTACTACTACTTCTTTTATTTTTACAGACACGATTATGCTATGTTGCCCAGGCTGAAGTACCATTGGCTATTCACAGGTGTGATCATAGCACACTACAACCTCATACTCAGGCTCAAACAATCCTCCCCCATTAGCCACCTGAGTAGCTGGGACTAAAGGTGCACACCATCATGGCCAGCTCCTGTTACCCTTTTATAGTCACAGTCATTCTACACCCTACCCAGTTCCCATTCCCCCTTCTTCTGCCTTCACCCTTAATGCGTTCCTGCTTTAATTTTGACATTTCAATAATGTTACATAAATAGAACCATGTAATCTTTTGAGGTAGGCTTTGTTTTTTCTTCAACTTTTACTTTAAGTTCAAGGGTACATGTGCAGGATGTGTATGTTTGTTACGAACTGTGCCATGGTGGTTTGCGGCACAGATCATCCCATTACCTAAGTATTAAGCCTAGCATCCATCAATTATTCTTCCTGATGCTCTCCCTCCTCCCGCCCCCCACCCACCAACAGGCTCCAGTGTGTGTTGTTCCTAGTGTTCTCAACATCTAGCTCCCATTAATAAGTGAGAACACATGGTATTTGGTTTTCTCTTCTGGCATTAACTTGCTGAGGATAATGGCTTCCAGCTCCATCCATGTCCCTTCAAAGGACATGATCTCATTCCTTTTTATGGCTGCACAGTGTTCCACGGTGTACATGTACCACATTTTCTTTATCCAATCTATCATTTATGGACATTTAGGTTGTTTCAGTTCTCAATGTAAACAAGTGTGCTTTTCAGGGTCTATTTAGTGCCACATTTCCACATATTTGTGCTTTTTGTTGTTGATTTTCCTGTTCAAACTGAACCCTAGGCACATTACTAAAGTGCCATCTGGTGTTCATTAGCACAAGACTGTGATGTGATGTGCCTTATGGAGAGAATAAGCTTCCTTCAAGTAGTCTTTAATCTTTGATTCTGAGAGTTTTTATCATAAATGTGTATGAATTTCACCAAATGCTTTTTCTTTATTGATTGATATGATCATGATAAATTATACTGATTTATTCTCAAAATTGAACCAGTCTTGCATACTTGGTATATGCCCCACTTGGACATAGTGTGTTATTGTTTTTATTAGAGTTTACTGCCAAACTCTATTTGCTAACATTTTGTTAATAATTTTTACACCTCTATTCACAAGGGATATTGAGCTGTAGTTGTTATTTGATTTAACTGTCTTGTAGTATGATGATAACACTAACTTATGGTATCAGGATAATACTAACTCCCAATACAAATGAATTGGAAAGTGTTCTTTCCTCAAGAGATTGTATAAAATTGGTGTCAATTCTTTAAAAGTTTTATAAAATTACCCAGTGAAACCATTTGGGTTTGGAGATTTAATTTTTTAGAAGTTTTCCATTTTGAAGTTTACTTCTTTATTAGTTAAAAGATTGTTCAAATTGTCTATTTCATATTGAGAGTGTTGTAACCGTTTGCAATTCAAGAAACTGGTCGATTACATCTATGTTGTCAAACTTACTTAGAGTTGTTCATATTATTCCCTTGTTATATTTTTGATGACTGCAAAATCTTTATTGATACTGTTTCCTTTCTGATATTGGTAACTTGTTTTTCTCATTTTTTTTTTCTTTGTTGGTCTTGGTAGAAGTTTGTTAATTAACGTTTTTTAAAACCCAGCTTTTGTTTCACTAATTTTCTCTGTGATTTTCTATTTTCAATTCATTGATTTCTGCCCTTATCTTTATATTCTTTTCTTTTGCTTGCTTTGGATGTACTTTGCTCTTCTTTTTCTAGGTTCTTGAGGTGAAGGTTTTTCCTCTTTTCCATCTTAAGTATTTAGTGCTATAAATTTCTCTCTCGGTACTCCGTTAGCTGTGTCTCATAAATCCTAACATTTTTAATTTCATTGTAATTCAATTTGATTATTATTTTTTAAATTTCTCCTGACACTTCTTTTTGAGCTCGAATGAAGTGTATTATTTAATTTCCAAGTATCTGAAAATTTTTCTATTATCTTTCTGTTATTAATTTCTAGTTTGATTCCACTGTGATCAGAGAATGCACTCTGCATGATTTCAATTGTTTTAAATTTCTTGAGGTTAGTTTTATGGCAAGATATAGTTTATTTTGATACAGGCTCTGAGAAAAGTACGTTTTCTAATATTGTTGAGTGGAGTGTTATACAAATATTGATTAGATCTTTCTGACTGATGGTTAAAGCAGGCTGACTAATAGCCCCCAAAGAAATCCAGGTCCTATTCTCAAGAACCTGGCAAAAGAGACTTTTCAAATATAATTAAGAATCTTGAGATAGGAAGATTATCTTGAATTACCTGGGTATATCTTAAATATAATTAAAAGTTTCCTTATAAGAGAGAGGCAGAGGAAGTTTTGACTGAAGAAGAAAAGGCAATAAATATGATGACAGAAGCAGAGATCGAAATGATGTAGCCACAAGCCAAGAAATGCTGGCAGGCTCCAGAAACTGAAGAGGTGAGGAACAGATTGTCTTCCAGACTCTCCAGAAGCAACCAGTCCAGCCAGTACCTTGATTTTAGCCCCATAAGACTCATTTGGAATCTGACCTCCAGACCATGAGAAAATACACTTCCATAGTTTTACGACACAAACTCTGTGATAATCCGTTACAGAAACCACAGGAAACTAGTGCAATGGGGTTTTTAAGTTTTTATATCCTTGATAATTTTCAGTCTGGTTATTCTATCAATTGTTGAAAAGTGGGGGGAGGTTGAAGTCTCTAACAATAATTATGAATTTGTCTTTTTCTCCTTTCAGCTCTATCAGTTTTTGTTTTACACATTTTGTGCCTCAGTGTTGGTGCACACACATTTAGGACTGCTATGTCTTCTTGGTGGATTGACCCTTCCATCATTATGCAACGTCCCTCTCTTCTTTGGTAATCTCTTCTCTAAAGTCTACTTTATCTGGCATAAATATAGTCACTCCTGCTTTCTTTTGATTAATGGCTGCATGATATGTATTTTTCCATCCTTTTACATTATTCTACCTGTGATATTATTACATCTGAAGTGAGTTCTTGTAGACAGCATATAGTTGATCCTGTCTACCAAACTATCTTTTAACTGATATGTTTATACTGCTTATTGATATAGTAGAGATATTCTATTTTTTTTTTTTCTGTTTGTTTTCTCTATTGTTTTTCTGGTTCCTTTCTTCTGCCTTCCTGTGGTTACTTGAACATTTTTAGAATTCCATTTTGATTTATCAGTAGTGTTTTTCAGTCTGTCAATTTGTATAGTTTTTAAAGTGGTTCTAAGAGTTGCTCTAAAGGCATTACACATACATACATAGATATTTAATCACTGTCTACTAAGGCCATTTTACCAATGCAAATAAAATACAGACACCTTATTCCTTTTATGTCCTTTTACTGTCCCTGACTTATAGAATATAATTGTCTTAAATACTTTACATACACTTGGAAACACATCAGACAGCAGGTGCAGTGGCTCATACCTGTAATCCCAGCACTCTGGGAGGCCAAGGCAGATGGGTCACCTGAGGTCAGGAGTTCAAGACCAGCCTAGCCAACATGGTGAAACCCATCTCTACTAAAAATACAAAAATTAGCCAGGCATGGTGGTGCATGCCTGTAGTGCCAGCTACTCAGGAAGCTGAGGCACAAGAATTGCTTGAACCCAGGTGGCAGGGGTTGCAGTGAGCCAAGATCACACCACTGCACTCCAGCCTGGGTGACAGAGTAAGACTCCATCTCAAAAAAAGTTTCGGGACGCTGCCAGCATTTCTTGGCTAGTGGCTGCATCATTTCAGTCTCTGCTTCTGTCATCATATTGGCTTCTCTTCTTTAGTCAAAACTTCTTTCCTCCTTCGTGATTTTCCAGGATTTTTTCTTTTATCATTTCTGTTTAAAGAACTCCTTCCTTTAGCTATTCTTTCAGGATAGCTCTGCTGATGACAATTTCTCTTTGTTTTCCATCACCTAACAATGTCTTGATTTTCTTCCCTATTCCTGAAGGATATTTTCACTAGAAACAGAATTTTTGCTTGACAGTTATTTTCTTTCAGCACTTGAGAAATGGGCCACATCCTTTTGGCCTCCATGGTTTCTAGTGAGAAAAACACTATCATTCAAATTGTATTTTCCTTCTAGTACTTGTTGCATTTTCCTAATTGCCTGTTGAAGCATTTTTACAAGGGCTGCTTTAAAATCTTTGTCAGACAGTTAGGACATCTCTGTCATCTTTGTGTTGGTGTCTATTAATTACCTTTTTCATCCAAGTTGAGGCTGTCTTTATAACAAGTAACTTTCAGTTGAAATCTGGACATTTTCAGAATTAAGACACTGGATCTTATTTAAATTTTCTACTTTATAAGGCTTTTCCTAAGAGTGCTCCATCAGAAGAAAGAGGGATATTATCTCATTACTGACATATAGGAATAGAAGTTCAGGTTCCCAACTTGGCCTCAGTTGACACTCAAAAATGGAAGAGGCTACTCATTACTGCTGGGTAGCAGATGGGAGTTCTAGGTTCCCATTAGGCTTCCACTGATACCATCCTGAATGGGAAGAGGAGGCATGCCTCTTGTCTCCTTCCCACATGGTTTCCACTCATCATTATCTTCACATGCCTAGTGTTACGTGCAAACACAAAAAAACTAAAAAACAGAATCAGGAAAATATACAAATTTGGTATTATGACAGCTTTTCAGTCTGTCTCTATTTTGTTACTTGTTACTATGCTTATAAACTTCTATTTATTAAAAAAAAAAGCTTTAGAGTTACTTATTTCAACATCTAGTCCTAGAGTAAGAAGACAACCTTATATACTAGAAAAAAGGAAAATCGTTACCAGAGTGGAACTATATATTTGTAACTCAAACTTTTTTAAAGAAGGAAAGATGTACATAGAAAGTAATAGCAACAACAATAAAAGGTTAAATAATCTAAAAATTACCTCACAAACATCCTTACTCCACGCTTGTTCATACTCCCTTTCTGGCTTAATTACTGGATGACTGTTCTAGATTTTATCTGGAGAACAGTGAAAAAGGCAGCCTCAAAATGTTATGAATTATGAACAAACACTGAAAAAATACTAAATTAGTGTTGCAACAATCGTTCTGTATAAAATATATAAACCTCATACTAATAGCTTCAAGGAGAATACACACACGTTTAAGTACTTCTCTCTCTTTTTCTCTCTATATAGACACACACACACATATAAGATTTTAATTTAAAAATATGAGTTTAATGGAATAATTTGAGTTTGATCAACTCTACCAAAAGCATGATGTTCTCCATACTCAATAACAAATACACTATATAAAAATGTTCATTTTTTAAAAAGTTACGTAATAACTAAACAATGGGAAAAGTATTTGTAGTTCCCTATTATAAGATAAATCAAAACTATTTCGTATTTCACAGAGATATAGAGTTCCTATGTTAAGGAGAAGACATAAAATTCTCATATTCCTACTAAAAACACTTCATTCTTTGGATAACCCCTACTTTCCACATTTCTAACCTATCATTATTCATCTAATTGCCCATTCCTCATTTAGTCAGTGCATCCAGATTACAATTTCTTATAATCAGTTTTAGGAAACTATAGTGCAGAATGTTGCAGGTCCTCTTGTATCGCCACAGTATAAAAAAATCAAGCACATACGAATACATAATTTTGACGTTAAAATTAACGTACTCCTTAAAACTATTAATGCTATTTAGGATTGATTTTGGAATATTAGTGCTATTATTTAGTCAAGTTTTTAAAATATGACATATCTAAATACAAAGTTAACAAGTTATCCAAAGGTAAATGTTAAGAGATAAAGCAGAACACACTTATCTCTACTTTCTCCACAGAGTAACACCTCAAAAATAAATTTAAACAACTGTTGAAAAGGCATACTTAAACAAAGGAAATCAGAGAAGACACAATGACAAATCTGATCACTCTGTAAGATCTGACCTATATGCTAGAAAGTTTGCTAATACCTTGAGGAGGAGAAAGAAGGTTAGCAGGGATAGCAAAGAAGAAACCCATGCTACACTGCAGATACTTCAAAAGGCTCAGGAGTTGGTAGCACCAAGTACTTATGGAAGTAGAGGTGAAGGTGTGGCTAAAAACAGATGACTTAGAGGAAAGCCTACTAAAAAAGCAATTAACATGCCAGATCACCTCCTTGTCATCAGAAAACTACAGGATTATCCTCTGGAAAAGGTAAAACAAGGTATCTGAGCTAGAAAACCAGACACAGTTGAGAGTTTACAGTCTGAAAACAGGGATGTTATCAGAAAGGTTACTTAATGTCCATCCATTGTTCAACACTCTGCCACCTCCAGCCTTCTTCCCCCATTCAGCTCCCAGAACACTGGCAAGCAGACTCAGATGGCAGGAGATGGAGATGGCAGAGTCTTTTCTGAAGTTCTGTCTAGCCCCAAGAAAAAGACCTAAAGGTACTAACATTGGCTATTTCCTAACGAAATGGCCCCACGTATCATTCCACATTGAAATTCACTATACATAAGCATCAGTGACCCTCCTTTTTCCCCACCCTACCAATTTGGGATTTTTTTTTTAATGGGCTTACGGTGTTTGACTACAGCATATGTTCAGGAAAATTTATAAAAATGATAACAATAAATTTAGAGGGAACCAAGTTTCACTATATATTTAACAAAACCAGCAATTTGAATCTTATTTGAAATCTGTGATTACTAAAGTATGCTATGCTAAATCATCTTTGCATTTTCTGTTAAATAGGAAATCTAAAATTACATTTAAATATGACTAGATAATGGTGATTTTTAAAACCACTTGCAAGAAGCGGCTCCTGCATTACATTTGGCAACAACATTTTGCACAAGTCAAATCATTTTTTTAATATATTCAATAAAAGAGGTGAATAATCAAAGATATTCACTAGGGTAGAATTAATTTGACTTGTTGTACATATTTGAAAGTAAAATAACAACAACAACGGCAAACTGTACTTCTCCAAGGTAGGATTCAGATGTTTCATTAGTTCACTAACCTACGATAATTTATAACTTCTAACAATTATTTTCCTTTCTCACAAAAAAGGAGCTATAACACCATTATTTGCATAAAACAATTTAGCTTTTCCTCTCTTTTTCCATTTTCCACAATCCATTTGGTTTCCAAAATCTGCTAAACTATAATGTAAACTATACTAGAAATGCGTCATATATTTATGGGAGAATTAATGAATTGCCTGATCTCTTCATTTCTTACAGCACCTAAAATATTATATTCATGTATTATCTGCTAAATTGAATAAAAATCTTCATCCACTTAAACTGTTTTCATCAAGCAGCTTAATTTCTTGTAGAAATATAAAACATACACACTGCATTCCTATGATTACTTAAAATATTTTTGGCATTGCATTTTGCTCTAAATTAAATCAGTTTTATATATGTAAATTTTTAAAAGGCATCCTGGAAACATCCTAAAATAATTCTAAAAACTGAATTTCCATACTTTCCACCTTAAATTACCCATTGGCATTGGCATCCACTACTAGGAAAACCCAGACTTTGACTCAAAAACACTTATATTCTTACTTTTGCTTAGTTGAAGATGCAATGAAACAATCTACCCTTTTAACTTTAACAGCATAAACTTTAAAATTACAAGGTGTTCAAGACTAAATTTCATTAAATGCCATCAAAACATCTCTTCTTTTGACATACCTATCAGCATGGTGCAAAGACCAGTCATCTCTTGTGTAGCGCTAACTCAGTTTTCGTATTTCCTAATTAAGGCTCCCCATGGCCCCTATTCAGCTGTCTGGCATTAGAAAAATAAAGTTTTCTTCCTTTCTTTCCCGGTCATTATTAGGTCTTGAAATAATTCAGCAACAATTTCACCCATGTTGTGCCTTTCACTCTCTTAAAGCACCAGACACAAAAACAAGTCCCTGAATCCAAAAGCTGGGCCAGATTATGAAGGAAAAAGAGCGGAAATTAAAGCTAGTAACAAAATCACCACAAATACACAGCAGCAGAGAACTAATTTTATTACAGGAAACTATGGCAACTGCTAAATATAAACCTCTGATTCCTAAAATTTCTTTTCATTAGCTGAAAATGTCTTTCCTTTTAGATGCAGTTTATTGGCTTACTATGGTAAGAATGATTCTTTCATGCTACAAAAGAAGTGTTGAAATATTAGACTAATTTTTTTAAGTAAAAATAATTATTACTTTGTCACAGTTTATTTCGTAGACAAAAGGTCTCAAAATCTTGAGTAGACAAGGGAAACAAAATGATGGAAACATCATGATCCACAGATATATACAACTGTGAAAACACACGTGTTTAAGTTTAGAAACTGAAATCATTAAATGAAGGTATTAAAACCTACTGGAATTTATCACAATAATTTACAAAAATTGCTCATGAGTTTTAAAATGATAATGAATATTTATCATGCTGACCTGCATTTCCTCCCAGATGTCTTCATCCAGTAAAGTGGCTGCTCTATGGTGCTGCAAAGGGACTATCAGGCAGTGCCCCTCGGTAAGAGACTGCACGTTGGGTAAACATAAATAAACCTATGGGGAAAAAATTCGAAAAGTGAAATGTTATTGCTATTTATTCTCAGTTGTAACAGACGAACCCTTAGTAGAAAAAAATGATGAATATTTAATGAAGAATACTTAAGAATTGTTTTTGTAAAAGTTAATATTTTTAAAGATATTTAATATTTTTAAAGCCACCAAGATAGCTTTCAACAAACTGTAAATTTAGAGCACAGATCTCAATTTTCACTATTATATATTAGACAAAGATTAAGATTAGGCAAAGAAGAGCAGAATGAATGATACATTACCCTTAATCTAAAGAAGCTAGATACTTTGAAAACCCTTGAAACAACACAATTTTCACAAAAATAAAAAGACACAAGGCCTGGTAATGGTAGTCTAACTGATGCCTACTTATCAGGCCTTCCTTGTCTGATTACCTGAGAAAAGAGCATTAACTCGGCTAAGAGGAAGAGGAAATGATCTCAGAATGGCTTTATCGCTCTGCTTATTTACACACATGTATAACCTAAAAACTGGTGCTATTTTTTCATTATACACAAACTGTATATCTTTTAAAAAAGGGTTAATCAGTATGTTTGCAGAGAACAAAAGCATTACAAAGGGCTTTATCTTATTTCTGTTATATTTTGCTGGGTTTTAGCTAGAAATAGTTTGCATGGCAGACATTATTTAATAGAATAACTCAAATTTTTAAAACTTCGCTGACAACAATGTAGGAGTAGAGTGGATATCTACCTAAAATTACAATAAAATCACAACCACGTTCATGAAAAAAAAGAAAACAAAATCAAGATTAAGGGCCATGGAAATGTCTGCAAACAACTTACAAGATTTAGAAAATGAAATATTTAAAGACATCACTGAATTTTCTACATAATTACTGAAATAGAGTCAGGTACAAGTGTCAATGATAGGTCAATTACGTTGCAATAAAATTCATTTTTAAAAGCAATATAAACATAAAAATCACCTAAAATTGGTATCAAAATCAGTTTTTCTAAACAAAAAGATACATAAAAAAATTAATACCTAAATAAATTAGAACACACAAAAAAGCAATAGTTTTTTTTTATTTGACAGACAGCAGAGCTACTAATTGAATGATCAATAATTATTGAGGGCCTATGACATGCCAGGTAGTGTTGCACATGCTAGGGAATCAACAATGAGCAGGTACACAAATCCCAACCCATGAGGAGCTTATGGGGTGCTACAGATTGAATGTCTGTGTGCCTCCAAAATACATATGCTAAATCTTAACACCCAAGGTGATAATATTTGGAGGTAGGGGAATTCGGAAGGTGACTGGATCATGAGGGCTCTGAATGGGATTAATACCCTTATAAAAGAGGCCCCAGGTAACACGCTTGTCACTTCTACCATGTAAGGACACAGCAGTAAGATGGCTGTCTGTGAACCAGGCTGTGGGACCTCACCAGACACTGAATCTGCTAGTACCTTGATCTTGGACTTCCCAGCCTCCAGAACTGGCTTCAATAAATTTTGTTGCTGATGAGCAACCCAGTATAAGGTATTTTTTATAGTAGCACAAACTAAGGCATGAAAGAAGACAGACAAATAAGCAATGCAAATGTAAAGTAAAATGTATAATATTTCAGATGATGATAAGGGGTACTAAAAAAATTAAGCAGAAAAAGGTATACATAGTGTCTAGGGAGATGTTAGGAAGCCCCCCTTTAAAGTTATCTATTAGGGTAACACTTGAGAAGACATGTGAAGGAAGGAAGGGTATACGCAGAAAGAAGCCCCCAGGCAAAGAGAAAAGCATGTGAGAAGGATGCATACCAAGCATGTTCTCCAGATGGTCAGACAGCCAGTGTGGCTAAACTGAGAGGATGAGAGGAAGGCTCACAGACAGTGAGGTAAGAGGAAGAATTGGGCCTATAGGTCTCATAGGCAACGATAAGGATTCCGGCTTTCGTCTGAAAGCCAGGTCTGACTAATGATGACTTAAAGTCAAAAAGATCACTTGCTACTGTATAGAGAAAGGGCAAAGGAAAAAGGCAGAAAAACCCATTAGGAAACTATTACAAGAGTCCAGTGGTAGATGATAATGACTTGAGCCAGGGTGGTAGAAATAAAGATTATGAAATGTGGTCAGAACAGGAATGTATTTTGAAATACAGCCAATAGAATTTAGAAATGGACTAAAAAGAGGAAGACTACAGGAGGGTTAGTATTAGCTTAAGATAAATAAATGTGGAGGCAAGTATTAGACCTTTACCTAAGTTTGAGATGTTTATTAGGTATCCAAGTGGAAAATTAGGTTGGATATATAAACCTAGAATTCTAGGAGATATTTGGGTTAAAAGGTAGATTTGCTAGTGGTCTATAAACAGTAGTCATGAAATGAACAGAACATTTCAAGCAAAGATATCCCTATTACAGCTTTTTAAGAGAGTGCAAGTAAAAATTCTGAAAGTCTTCTGTAGCAGACTGCACAAATGCATCCAGTTATTCACTACTCCATATACCCAAACCCTTCACAATGTTACTCTGTAGCTCCTCCCATCAAGAGATGGAGCTGCAAACTGGCCTTATGATTCATGAGAGCCAAAAGAATACGGTAGAAATGATGGGGGTCAGTTCCAAGTCTCTGCCTCAAGAGGCCTTGTGCACTTCTGCTAATTCTCTTGGAATGAGCCTAGCTCCCATGTGAAGTCTATACTAGCCTACTGGAAGATGAGAGAACATACAAAACAGAATGATTTCAATGTCTTAAGCCACTACATTTTGGTGTAGTTTGTTTATGTATGAATACTAGTATATCTCACTTCCCCCATTTAAAGGGATAAATGGAAGACTAGATAATTCTCAGGTCTACTGTATGAAGTCTTTACTCTCCTAAGATCTGAGATCCAGTAAGGGCAGCACCCATTTCAGACAGCTTGTATTCCCAGAATGAACCATGTTGTGTATACCTCAGCGTCTTTGCTCATGTTGTCCTGTATTTCCCATATACTGAAATGTATCCTATTCCACCATTAAAATGAAGCACAAAACATACTTCTTCCAGAAAGCCTTCCTTGATACTCCACAGTAACTTAAATATTCCTCCTTCGTGTTTCCATAACACTCTTGCATATATAACACTGCATTAAAATTGATCTGTTTATGTTTGCCTGCTCCCCATAAAGCTGTAAGCAACTTGAGGAGGTTTCAGGCATATATATATTTCTAGTACCAAGGACTAGAGCCTGACAAACAGGCTGATAAGTGAATGAATACCTGATAAGTGAATGAATTACCAAAGAGTTTTTGTTTCTTTTTCTAAATCAAATTAAAAGTAATGACTAGAATCATGTAAAAATATCGAAGAATGAACACAACTCTTATTTAAGTTATAACTGTTGTTTATATAAAAGTTGGGAAAGAAATTGAGAAAAATAATTAGATGAATTTTTACAAATTATTTAATTTTGAATGGGATTTTGACATTTATCTTTTTGTTAAGTATGAAGGAAAAGAGAAGAAAAAGAAGGATAAAAAAAATAAAAGGAGCCAAAATTGACACTGATGAATTACCTACTTCAACAACCTAAAGATATTAAAGACCATGGATATGTGTACGTACATGTATGTACACCATAAACAACATAAATATGTATATGTATGTTTTCCAAACTATAAGTTCCTGAAACCAGCATTCATCCAACTTTCATTCAACTTCTTCCACCTTTTCTCACTGACTCCACTCCTGCCTTCTTTCTGATCCATCAATGCCAAGCTCATTTCCTCCTCAGGGCTTTTCACTGATGGTCTTTCCTGAAACATTATTCGTTCCTATCTTCATGTTACTTGTCCTTCCCATTTTATATATCTCTACTAAAGACCCTCAGAGAAGCCTTCCAGACTACCATGTGAAAAAAATGCCCCCATCATTTTCTCCCATTTCTTCACTTTACTTGCTTTATGACAATTAATTCTTTCAAATCAGGGCAATTAAAGCTTTATTTACTGCCTTATTACACTAGGAATAAGGTCCAAAAGTTTATCTGATTCTTGACTTTTCCCCAGTGACTAATCAGAGTATGGCATATATTAGGTAAACAAAAATTATTTACTTAATATAAGAATTAAATCAGTAAGTATTTATTGAAACCAATTACTATTATGTACTACAACCAGGGCTAGATGCTTGGTATACAATGGAGAGCCAAGAGTCATCGCTATCTTCACAGAGCTTAAAAATTATTAGGGGAAAGACCCAATAAACAAGTAAAACAAAGAAAACAACTTGTTCAAGTTATTCTATGAACAAACAACAAAGCTCTATGAGAATGTAAGCAAAGGTTAATAAATACTTCTTACCTTAACACCTATTGCAACAATAAGATGCTTGGGAAATTGAGAGCTATCAAAACAATACAGACATTTTTCCATTTGTGCAGCAAGACTCCGATGCTCAGCAATAGCTTTTTTCCGCTGGTTCTCTTCCTCTTCACCAAGACGTTCTCTCTCAGCTCCTCTGGAGACAAACATATCATCCAGGGTATAATAGTCTCCATCTGTTTTTCCCATAAACTGAAAAACCAAAATAACAGTAATGGAGAGTAGAAGGTAGTGATTAAGATTTTATTGTATTGTGGTATCCTAAATCCATATCTGTAAGTTCTGTGATAAAACTCATACATTTAAAAGAAAAAGAAAACATGATTAATATTTAAGCTTGATCTTCTAGAGTCAGTCTATCATCATCATTATCACAGCTAAAGTTGACTAAATATTTACTGCATACAATTCCATATGACTTGTTCATGTTTTATACTCTTATGAGGTAGGATCATTATTATTTTCAACTAACAGATGAGCAAACTGAATCACAGAGAGGTTAAGAAACTGTAACTTTAAAAATTCACATATACACTATATATTACAGGAAACTTTTTTTTTTTAACCACATCTCCAGGTACATTCTCCATACCTCCCCTAACATGAACTATGGACAGACTGATGCTTTCAAAATACAAAAACACAAATTTTATTTTCTTATTTTATGTACCTCCTTATAATCCTAAGAGTTCTATACTGTGTATAGAATTAAGTTCAAACTCGAACTTGAAAGCCAACAAAATCACACATACAGAAAGTCATAATGGTTTAAAGCTTAGATTCTACAGTCAAAATGACCATGGTGAAGTTCTCTCTCCTATATATATAACCTTGAACATATTATTTAATTTCTCTGTGCTCTCTCTATGCCTTATTTCCTCATTTACAATGGTTATAACAATACTGCCTGAGTATCCCTTATCCAAAATGCTTGGGACCAGAAGAGTTTTAGATTTCAAATTTTTTCTGATTTTGGAATATTTGCATATACATAATCAGATATTACAGGGATGGGATGCAAGGCTAAAATGAAGTTCATTTATGTTTCCTATAGACCTTAAATGTACATAATATTTTTAATAATTTTATGCATGAAACAAAGTTCATGTATATCAGAAAGCAAAGACGTCATTATCTCAGCCACCCATAAGGAATTACAGCACATTTACACTTACGTATACCTGCTACATTGGCACAGGACTGCACAGTTACTCTGTCCTTGGCATCCTTATTTCCTGACAGGCTGTCTCATCAGTTGTAGTATGCCTTCCTGGGTCAACCCATGAGGTTTAATTTTATTCATTTTTCAATCTTAGGGTAAGATTTAGCTGTCACTTCCATCAAAGAAACTCCTTCCATCTTGCAGGCCCCTCCAATGCGTACTTGCACTGCCGTGAGTCTCAGGATAAATACACTGTATCATACTCATTAACTTGGCTTTTTTTTTCCCATTATACTACATTCTACTAAATGTAATAGAAGTAAAGTACTAAGCGTAATGTAAATTACTTAGTGTAATGGAAATATTAAAGTACTAAGTATTAAAAACAAAACTATATTTTCTTTATCATCAAATATAAAGCAATAGCAAGATGCCTGGATGTGAGCAGACATTTTAAATGCTTTGAAGACGGAGCAATTCATGTCAGACAAAGTAGATTTCATAGCATACAGTATTACAAATGATAAAGGGTCACCTGATAAAGGAGTCATAACATCAAGCGGACATAACATTCTGTAGATTACAGAAGTTGAAAAGAAAAATTTTAAGAGAACGTAACAATCCTAAAGTTTACGTACCTAATAACAGAGATTCAAAATGTACAACATAAAACCTGATAGAACTGCCAAAGAAATAGATAAATCCTAACTGTAATCAGATTTGAAATACCCCACTCTCTGTAATTGGTAGCATAAACAGAAAAGCAATAGCTACGTAGAAGACTTGAATACACTCTCAACCAACTTGACTTAATTGACATTAATAGAAATTCCACCCAACAGGAGCAAAATATACATTCTTCTCAAGTGTACATGGAACACTGACCAAGATAGATGACATTCTGGGTCATAACATAAGTCTCAATAAATTTAAAAAGACTCTAGTAAATTAAGGAATGTTCTCTGAACACAATGGAATTAAATTAAAAATCTGTAACAGAAATCTCTTTGGAAAACTGCCACATCCTTGGAAACTAAATAGTGTACTTCTAAATCACTCATGAAACAACAAAAAATTAAAAAGACAATTAGAAATGAAATTAAACAGCAATAAAACAAAAATACAACATATAAGAATTTGTGCAATGCTGCTAAAGCAGAATTTAGAGGGAAAATTATAGCATTAAACATCTGTATTAAAAGACAAGAAAGTTCTCAAATCAATGATGCCAGCTGACACCTTAAGAAACTAGAAAAAGAAGAAAAAATAAAACCCAATGTAAATAGAAGAAAATTTCTTTAATGCCATTACTGATAAAATCAGGCAAAATGATTATTACACCAAGGTATTTCTTAGGGCACACTGACTTCCTTTTTCTATTAGCAATTTATTTTTTTCTTCCACATTTTCTCCATATTAATCCTTGTATACTTCTTGAGTTTTCCAGGTTTGTCTATTTATGTAAACTGCATTGCCTTACAAATAATTATTTTAACTTTATATCCTCACCTAATTCATTGCATTCTAGAAAACATATCAGAACTGGTGGACTAATCATTTTCATGAAATAGTGTCCAACTACATGATAGATATTAATATAAAATTTAAATATTCTCTAATCCAAATATTTCTGCAACACAGAAATTTATATTTTCACTTGACAGATTAAAAATTGAGGCTAACTGAAACTAAGTAACTTAATCAAAATCACACAGCTATTAAAGGACAGAACCAGGAATCAAAACTGGTTGGACTGACTACAAAACTGCAGAATGTCTGGCATATAAGTGAGGCTTTCTCCCTTAAGAAACCAATGTTTGAAACACAGAAAGGTTATATTGTGAATATAGTCTATGAAGCAGAATAAAGAGCTAGAAAAAAACTTAACTAGAATAAACATACCAAATCAAGTTAAGGTACTTATCAATGGGAACGCAGATATCTAGTAGGCATTTATCTTATCCAAAATATATTAACAGGAGCACAATACACATTTATACATACATAACTGGGCCTTCATATGATATAGCCCATAGTGTTTTTGAAAAGTTCATAAATGATCAGAGAAAACATCCAATTCAAATTAAATGTTTTATACATGGAAGATGATATTTCTACTCTTAAATCTAGTTTTCATGGATGTTGCCAAACCTCTCTGATTTAGTGTTTGAATTGAAAATGATAGTCTTGCCAATTAAGTCTGACTGATTCTTCAATACAACTGAAATATGGTCCCCACTGATCCAAGAACAATTAATTCCCTCCTCCTAGAGCCTCGATTTGCATTTTTACTCATTATCTTTTCTTTGGGCTTTGATACAAAATATTTTTAATTTATCAGTCATGTATACTCTCCTATGACCTCCAGCCTATCATATTCTCATTACGTGACAGTTAACCATCAACATTTTTTAACAGATAGACTGGTAAAAGATAGTGGAGAATGTACTAAGCGTAAGATGGAAAAAGCGAACAAAATTGCTGGATGAAAGGAGATAAAGAAAGAAAAGAGGGGCATGAAAATATGCCTCTTCATCATTTAGGCAGAATCCTTTAAAAAGTATATTGTACAAACTCAATTTGGCACACCATAAACACAAACTAAACGACAGTAGGCTAGCCATTTCACACTCACTAAGATGGCTAGACTCAGATAATAACAAGTGTTGTCAAGGATGTGGTAAAATCAGAACTCTCATACACTGTTGATGGGAATATAAGATGGTGTAGCTTCTTTGGAAAATGGTCTGGTAGTTCCTCAAATAATTCAACATAGATTAATTAATAAAGTATTAAACACATAGCTTACAGGGGTATCCAATCTTTTGGCTTCCCTGGGCCACAATGAAAGAAGAACTATCTTGGGCCATACATAAAATATACTAACACTATCCATACCTAATAAGCTAATTTTTAAACGATTGCAAGAAATCTCATAATATTTTAAGAAAATTTACAAATTTGCGTTAGGCTGCATTTGAAGCCGTCCTGGGCCACATGTGGCCCATGAGCCATAGGTTGAACAAGCTTGGGTCACCACATGACCAAGAAACTCCGCTGCTATCAGATATATATATACCCAAGAAAAATGAAAATATATGCCCACACAAAAACCTGTACATGAATCTTCATAGAAGCATTATTCATAATAGCCAAAATGTATAAAACAATCTAAATATCCATCAAATGATGAATGGATAAACAAAATTGGTATGCACGAGGTAGTAGTATTTGGCCATAAAAAGAATGAAGTACTGATACTTGTTACAACATGGATGATCTATAAAAACATTATGCTAAGTAAAAGAAGTGAGTCATTTTAAAAACCACTATACTATGATTCCATTCATATGAAATGTCGAGAACAGGAAAATCTATAGACAAAATAGATTAGCAGCTGCTTAGGGCTTAAGGAAGAAGAGTTGAGAGGGTTAGCTAATTTTAATCTGTATTTTTTCACTGTCATCAACTTTAACCATGAGAGTAACAGCTTTTAGTCAATTCTGTGAGTCTGTCCAGCAAAATATTGAATCCAAGAATGGCCTTAGGAACCTATATACTTGCAGTTGGTGTCAGAAGTAAAGGTGGTCTTGAGGACTCCCCAGCATCAGGTTTGGCTAGATGGTCAGGGACTTAAAACACAATCAGGCCGGGCGCAGTGGCTCACACCTGTAATCCCAGCACTTTGGGAGGCCGAGATGGGCGGATCACGAGGTCAAGAGATGGAGACCATCCTGGCCAACATGGTGAAACTCCGTCTCTACTAAAAATACAAAAAAAATTATCTGGGCACGGTGGCGTGCACCTGTAGTCCCAGCTACTCAGGAGGCTGAGGCAGGAGAACTGCTTGAACCCGGGAGGTGGAGGTTGCAGTGAGCTGAGGTCGTGCCACTGCACTCCAGCCTGGCGCCTGGTGACCAAGCGAGACTCTGTCTCAGAAAAAAAAAAACCACAATCAGAAAATTGATGACAAGGAGGTCTAGGGAAAAGGTATAAAGAGTGCAAGGATACTCATGTCCCACATGACAATATTTATGCCACTAGCTATGCCTACCATCGTCTCAAAGCTTGTGAACAGCCATGCACAGATAAAAGTTACACATGAGCTCACCATCATGAGCTTCTACTCACCAAAGCCAACTGGGCTACATCCACTGATGAATACCTAATATGCCAACAACAGAGATCAATACTGAGCCCCTGATATGATAAATCTCCCTAGAGGGATAAGGCAGCCACCTGGCATCAAGATGAATACAACAGACCGCTTCCATCATGGAAGGAATAGTGCTTTCTTCTTACTGGAATAGATACTTACTCTGGATATGGCTTTGCTTTCCTGGCATGCCATGCTTCTGCCAAAACCCCCATCATTCTGAGGTAGCTGGCTGCACAGAACAGTGAACTGTCCTTTTGAAGATGTAATTGCAAGTACCAGCTAGGTGCCCATCCTTTGTAGGGCTGGGCTATGTCTTCCAGGACACAGTATATGCTCTAAGTCAGCATCCAATGATGATCCACAACTAGGATCCATAGGTCTGGGAATCTTAGGGAAAAATAGGAGTGACTATTACCCTTTGTGATAAACTAGCAAAATTTTTGCTTCCCATTCCTATTACTTTAAATTCTACTGGTCTAGAGGTTTTAGTCCCAAAAAGGAGAAATACAGGGCCAGGCACAGCGGTTTAAGCCTATAATCCCAGCACTTTGGCAGGCCAAGGCAGGAGATGGGAAGATTCCTTGAGTCCAGGAATTCAAGACCAGCCTGGGCAACATGAGAAAACCCCACCTCTATTAAAAAATAAAAATAAAAAATAAAAGGAGAAATACTTCACCATGGGACACAACAACGACTGACTCACTGAACTTGAAGCTCAGATTGCTACCTGGCTGCTTTGACTCCTCACTCCATTGAATGAAAAGGCGTTGTATTGGCTGGAGCAACTGATCCTAACTATGAAGGGCAAATTGGATTGGACTACACAACAGAGGTAAGAGGAAGTACGTCTGGAATGTAGGAGATTCTCGAGGGCACCTCTTAGTATTCTCCTGTTGCACGCATAGATTGTATAGTAATGAAGTCAGGGCATTTAAAGTATCTATCACTCAAATAATGTACATTGCACCCATTAAGTGATTTTCTCATCATCTGCCCTCTTCCCACCCCTTCACTCTTATGAGTCCCTGTTTTTATTATTCCACACTCTATGTCCATGTGTATAGATTAATTAGCTATCAAAAGTGAGAACATCTGATAATTTCTTTCTGGGCCTGACTTGTCTCACTTAAGATAATGGCTTCCAGATTCATTCATGTTACAGCAAAAAAAAAAAACGAAACAAAACAAAACAAGAAACATGATTTCATTCTTTCTTATGGCTGAATAGCATTCCATTGCGTATATAACCACATTTTCTTCATCCAGTCATCTACTGATAGACACAGGTTGATTCCATTATCTTTGCTCTTGTGAACACTGCTGCAATAGACATACAAGTGCAAGTATTTTTTTATATAATGATTTCTCTCCCTTTGAGTAGATACCTAGTAAGGGGATTGCTAAATGAAATGGTAGTTCTACTTTTAGTTCTTTGAGAAATCTCCATACCATTTTCCATAGAGGTTGTACCAATTTACGTTCTTCCCAGAAGTGCATAAGAGGTCCCTTATCTCCACATCCTCAAAAGCATCTGGTTTTTAAAAAAATTTTTAATAATAGCCATTCTGAATGGTAACTTCTTATTGTGGTTTTAATGCCCATTTTTCAGATGATTAGTGATGTTTAACATTTTTTCATCTACCTGTTGACTATTCGCACATCCTCTTTTGAAAGACATTTATTCATATCCTTTGCCTACTTTTTAGTGTGACTATTTATTGTTTTTCTTGAACTGAGTTCCTTGTATATTATTGGATATTACACCCTTGACAAATGCATATTTTGCAAATCTTTTCTCCCACTGTGGAGGTTGTCTGTTTACTCTGTTTATTGTATCTTTTGCTACATAGCAGCTTTTTAGTTTAATTAACTCCCATTTGTCTTTGTTTTTAATGCTAGTGTTTTTGAGGTCTTAGTAATGAACTATTTGTCTAGATCAATGTCCAGAAGAGTTTTTCCTGGGTTTTCTTCTAGGATTTTTATAGTTTCAAGTCTTACATTTAAGTATTTAATCCATCTTAAGTTGATTTTTGTGTATGTAGACAGATATGGGCCCAGTTCCATACTTCTACATAGGGCAAACCAATTTTCTCAGCACCATTTAATGAAAAGGGTATCCTTACCCCAGTGTATGTTCTGGTAAACTCTGTCAAAGGCCAGTTGATTGAAATATGTAGCTCTATTTCTGTATTTTCTATTCTGTCCCATTGATCTGTATGTCTATTTTTTATGTTAGTACCATGCTGTTTTGATTACTATAGCCTTTGTAGTAAAATTTGAAGTCAGATAATGTGATGCCTGCAGCTCTGGGTTTTTTTGTTTTTGCTTAGGATTGCTTTGGCTTTTAAGGCTTTTTAGCTTCATATGCATTTTAAGATTGTTTATTCTAATTCTGTAAAAAATGATGCTGGTATGTTAATAGAGATTACAATCAATCTGTAGATTACTCTGGCCAGTATGGCAATTTTAGTTTTATTAAGTCTTCTGATCCATGAGCATGGGATGTTTTTCCATTTATTTATGTCATCTACAATTTCTTTCACAGATACTTTATAGTTTTCCTTGCAGAGATCTTTCACCTCCTTGGTTAAATATATTCCTAGGTATTATTTTTTGTAGTTACTGTAAATGGAATTACCTTCTTGATTTCATTCTCGGCTACACTGTTCTTGGTGTATAGAAATGCTACTGATTTTTGTACATTGATTTTGTATCCTGAAACTTTACTGAATTTTTTTAAACAAATGAAAATGCAAATACAGCACACCTAAACCTGTCAGATACAGCAAAAGCAACGCTAAGAGAGAATTTTATAGCATTAAATGCCTACATCAACAAAGTAGAAAAAATAACAAATGAATAACCTAATGTCACACCTCAAGGAACTAGAAAAGCAAAAAGAAATCAACCCAAAATTAGCAAAAGAAAAGCGAGATCAGGGCAGATCTAAATTGAGATCCCTCCCCCCAAAAATACAACAGATCAATGAAATAAAAAGTTGTCTCTTTGAAAAGATAAACAAAATTGATAAACTGCTAGCTAAACTACCCAAGAGATAAGACCCAAATAAACAAAATCAGAAATGTAAAAGCAGACATTACAACTGATATCACAGAAATACAAAAGAGCATTAGAGACTGTGATGATCAACTATATGCTCACAAACTAGAAAACTAGAGGAAATGGATAAATTACTGGAAACATAAAACCTCCCAAGACTGAACCACTGGCCTTTCTTCCCTTTCCAACAACTCTTTCAAATCAGAATTTAAGTATTTAAGCATGTTAAAGATTCTTCTATTTTGAAAATTTGTCTGGCGTACACATCGACTTGCCATCACAGTAACTACTAAACTTCATGAATAAATCATATACAGAAGAGAAGAATGATATAAAGATATCATGATTTTATTAAACAGTAACTGACAACTGACAAAGAGTGAGGTGCCAAATTCTGACTGATACTCCGAATACAACCTTGGTTATTTTAAACTGGCAGAATATGTTTTTCTAATTAGCAAAATTTTCCAAATAGCTAAGGGTTTACCATTTAAATATAAAAACAATTTTTTGTAGTCATTTTGAAAGGAAATATTCCCAGTGTTATAAGCTTTCCTGCCTTTTAAAATATAATAAATGAAACTTTAATCTTTTCCTGATAATACACAATTACTGTGATAATAATGTGTCATAATTCAGGAATGGTGCTTTAGAATGCAAAGCGCATTCAAAATCAGAAATGTAAAAGAAGACATTACAACTCATATCACATAAATACAAAAGAGCATCAGAGACTATGATGATCAACTACATGCTCACAAACTGGAAAACCTAGAGATAATGGATAAATTCCTGGAAATTTACAACCTCCCAGGAAATATATAACCTCCCAGGAACCACTGGCCTTTCTTCCATTTGCAGCAACTCTTCCAAATCAGAATTTAGGTTGGCCAGAATGTAACACCAGTTGTTCTATGCTAATTATATTAGCAAGAGTTACATGGTTTTTTGGTTATCCATTTTTCTCTTCATTATTTGTGCTCTCTATAAAGTCTGTTGTCAGTTCTTATTGTCATAAACTCCTTGTGGTAGTCTGTTTCTTCACTTACAATTTGATGCTTTTATTATATTTCTTTTCTAAAACTGGATAACCAAGTACATTAGAATTATTATAATATAAAGTAGAGCTTCAGAGGCACCCTCTCTAGGTAATCAATAAATAGCTGTTATATTTGGAGCAAAAATAGAAAAGCCAGCCTACAATCCATAAACATTTGACTAGCATGAAGACAAGAAACACAAAATGCCACATTTTTTAAACCATAATGACAAACCACAGAAAAAAAGACACATATGCTTGTCTTATTCTCTGGTCCACAATGACATCCTAGCTAGAAGCAACTTTTTGAATCCTGCCTCTTCTACTACAAATTCTCCTTTGTATATTGCATTATTATGATATCAAAATATTCGCAATAATTTATTACTGGAGGAAAGTAAGGACACTGATTCTACATATTTTCAAAATTAAGATTTAAAACCCAACCAAAGAAAATGATTCCAACAAGAAATTATTTTTCAAAGTGGAACTAGAGCCAACTGCCAACTTGATAAAGACACAGAAGAGCAAACAATGATGTATTAAGACAACATAATTAAAACTGTGGTGTTAGTCTTCACCTTATATATTTATACTATCAGAAATGTAATATTACCTAGCTCTTTTACAAATAATTAAAACTAACTTTCAAGTGTTAGGCATTTTTTTTTTTTAAAGATAGGATCTCAGTCTGTAGACAGGTTAGAGTACAGCGGTGCAATTGTAGTATTAGCTTTTTGATACAGTTAGAAACATATCCACGTTTCAATTATTCACCTAACTACCAAATAAGCATCCAATAAAGTCAACAGTCCTTTGATACTCAGCCTACTAATGATTAAATAACTATTAAGTTCAGGGAAAATCTCAAGTAAAATACATCCTACTACAGGAATTCTCAGGTGACATACTATATTTCTAAAAGTTGTTCTTCTATAATATCATGCAGCACTGCAATGCTAAAAAGTCAGCAGCTAAATAGATATGCTCAATAAATTATGCTAACTAACCAAGCTTGTTTAAGAAAGTGGGGAGAGGAGTAAGACAAGACACACCAATGGAATTGCATTAAATCACATTAAAATCTTATGAGTTATCGTGACATCAGAATCAAATTCTTTCATTTCCAGATTATGAGTCCCTTAAGTTGATTTCTTACTTGCCTTCATGGCCCTCACAAAACATTTGAGAATTAAAACTAACATATTAGAGAGAAAAGTTTATGGCACAAGAATGAGTCATTCTTTCCTAACAGATTGTTTCTTGAAGGAAAAAAAAACCCCATCAGCATGGCATTGGAAAAAGAGAATAAATCACTGAGGTTGAGTCACAGAATTAAGAAAATCTCTTCTTAAACACTGAAAATGGAAGTGGATATTTCAGATGCCATAAATAGCATGAGATCTGACTTGTCAGCAACCAAAATCTAGGACGGTTTTTAATTCTATACTACTCTCTTACTATCTAAGCAAACAAAAACAAACTTTAATGTTAGCTTTGACAAACAGGTGGCAATGTTTTTCATTAGAATATGTGTATGTCCAAAAGAACTGGGAGCATTATAAGTAATTCTTGTCATCCTTGTCTGGTAATATAGATAATTTAACATTAAACTACTGAGAGATATAAGTACTTTTTTCTTTTTACTCTGTATAATTCAATAATTTTAAGAAAACTATCAAAAACTATTCTTTTTTGAGAAAATTGGTATTTCATGATTTTAAGATTTCTATTTTCTATGTTTAATGTTATTATTGGGTCATACATATTATGCCAAGATATATAAAAGTCCTAATTCCTGCCTGAATTCCTTGTTAGAAAAGAGACAATAAGAATTAGAAGCAGGACTCAAGACTATTCTCCAATATGACATTGGCTTATGTGTAATTTTATATATTCAATGTTTAAAGGTAGACATGAATTACAGACTGATAATTTTAAAGGTGCTATTAAAACATTGCTACTTTCATTCAGGCAAGCTAGTAATATACTCATGCCTTTTTTTAAGCATCTGAGCTTCTAGTTATACACTAAAATATACTGAAAGAATATCACTATCTTTGAAATTTAAAAATGTCTATATTTAATTCTTGATTCTGTGCACTACAAATTAATCACATGTTCCAGGAAACCTGCCCCAGGATCTGACTGTCCCTGGGACCACAGGTCTAGATGATAAAACCTGAAGATGACAATTTCTCCACAGCTCAGTGTTGTCACCACTTTGAAATTTTTAAAAAGTGATCTCTACCCCAAAAAGTGGAGAAGGCTGACAAAAAAAGGACAACAAAAATAAGAGATGAAAGATGGTACCCCACCCCACATCCAAGACATCATTTTATTCATCATCCTTTTTTTGTGCTTGTTTTTTAAATATTGTTGTTGCAAAATCAAAACCACAGGCATCAATGGGAACAGCAGACTATATCTAAATTTTCTAAGCCATGTTGTATAATAGTGAAAACGGGGTTTCTGGAATTCCACGCAATTGCCCTCAAGTCTCAAATATGAGATTCCAGACAACAAAAATTTATTGATTGCTATTATGTGTTAATGACTATACCAGATAGGATATATTGGTGAGTCGACGGCATGAAACTTACAGAATAATGGGAAAAACACTAAATAAAGGATTACTCAAAGAACTGTCAAGTTTGAGCTGTGATGGCAATTTGAGATGCTAACAGAGGGACTAAATAACTCTTCCCTGAAAGAGTTACTATAAAGATGAGATTTGTATGAATCTTCCGTTTAATCAACTATATAAAAGGGGATAAAAGATGGCAAAAAAAAAATAGTAGAGACAATAGATGCAGTCTGTGGCAGGAGAATGTACACTCATTTGAGAAACTGAAAGCAAGTCAGCATGGAGGAAGCAGAGGAAGCAAAACAAAAGGGTATGACTCAAGATGAGGCTAAAGAGGTAGTGGCCAGGCCATTCAAGGTCTTGTTGGGCCACATTAAAAAATGTGGTGGTTAGCTTAACAGCAACAAGATACATTCAAAATGTTTTAACCTAGGGACTAACGGATAATATGTACATTTTGAACAAAAAATTATTCTGGTTTCAGGGAGACAGAGTTAAAGAAAAAAGTGGAAGTTAAGAAGGAATGCTGGAAAGCTAGTTAGAAGGCTATTTCCTAGACCAGATAAGAAACAATAATAGCAAGGATAGTGTGACAATAGGAACAAAGAGAAGGAGACTGACAAGACTGGTGACAGACTGGATGTGGAGAACAAAGGAGCAATCATTCTCCCTCATCTGATGACTACAATCTTTCTAATCTAGGTTAGACAGTAGTACTGCACAATGACATAAGAAATACTGAAAACAAGCCAGATTCTTAAAGAGATATGTGATCATGGGCAAGCTACTGAATATCTCTAAGCATCAGTTTCTATTAAATGGGGTTATAATACCACTGCTAAGAGATAATTATAAGTATTATAGTATGTAGAGGGTCTGGCACCTAGTAAGTACTCAAAAACTTGTAGTTGTTACTATTTTCTCCCAGATTCTCACAAGATTGTGTTCACATATGAGGCAATTTTGCTTCCTGACTCTTATTTGGGACATCTGGCAATGTCTGGAGATATTTTTGGCTGTTACAACTTAGGGTGAGAAGGGTTGCTACTGGTATTTACTGGCTAGAGGCCAGAGATGCTACTAAACCTCTTACAGTTCACAAACAGTCCTTCCACAACAAAGACTTAGCCAGCCCAAAATATCAACAGTGCTAAGGTTATGAAGCCATGTTCCAGAGGGACTCTGATTTTGATAACTGTACATGAAAAGTGCTTTTGTGTCCATTAATGACAACAACCATCCACATGAGTTAGGGAGTTCATTGCAGCACTGTTTACAATAGCAAAGACCTGGAACCGACCCAAATGCCCATCGATGACAGACTGGACAGGGAAAATGTAGCACATATACACCAGGGAATATTACGCAGCCATCAAAAACAATGAGTTCGTGTCCTTTGTAGGGACATGGATGAACCTGGAAACCATCATTTTCAGCAAACTAACACAAGAACAGAAAATCAAACACCAGGGAGGGGAACATCACACACTGAGGTCGGTTAGGGGGGACTCGGGGAGGGACAGTGGTGGGTAGTGAGTTGGAGAGGGATAACACGGGGAGAAGTGCCAGATATAGGTGATGGGGATGGAGGCAGCAAACCACATTGCTATGTATGTACCCATGCAACAATCCTGCATGTTCTTCACACGTACCCAAGAACCTGAAGTGCAATAAAATATATATTAAAAAAAAAAGTAAAGAAAAAATCCGTCATTAGATTTAGAAAGTGCCTAAATTCAGGATAATTCATCTTGAGATCCATAACTTAGTTACAACTGCAAAGATCCAATCTCCTTATAAGATCACATTTATATCTATCCCACAGGTAGAAGGTTAAGATGTGGACATAACTTTCGAGGGGACAAAATACAACCCATTACACATGGTGGCACTTTGATTTCTAAGAATATGACCCCTTCTCACTGCCTCAGGGAATGCATCTCTATTGATTCTTATCATGGCAATTCCATTTTCATTTGCTAGACACCCACTTTCTAGTCTCCCTTATATGTGAAGGTGAACAGATTGGCCTGTAACACAGTTCTATCCAACAAGTCACAAGAGAAATTTTGCTGGGGTTTCTGGGAAAACCATAGAAAGATATGGTTTTTGCACCTGTACTTCCTTCCTGTTTTGGACACTGCTGTGAGTACGAGGTGTAAGGTGTCAGCCATTTTACAGTCAAGAGGTAGGAAGTATAAGAATAGAAGCCAGCCCATGAAGAAGTCCAAGACAGCATCACTGAGCAGCAGAGCAATGCCAGCCTCTGCTCACCTTCAGACATCTTCTTCCTCCTCTTTGTTTAAGTCATTGTGAGTTGGACATTCTGTTACTGAATGCATTCCTAGCTGATATGAAACACAGACTTAAGGGGCAGACAGAGAATGAGGAGTTAGTAAAATAAGCAAAGAGGCTGCCTCAGGAAAAAGGAGAAGCCAGGGAAAGAGAGCATGTGAAGGAGGATGATGTCAAATGCTATTGGAAGGTAAATTCAGATGCTGAGTAAAAGAGGTGAGTGAGTATATGTTGATTATTGAGATGGCAAGGTGAGCTAGTGGTGCCTTGGGCATGGCTCATTGGAGTTGCCAGCTAGAACCCTTCAATCAGCAATTCAGAGAAGCTGCATGTATTGGAGAGAATGGGCTTACCACAATGAAGCAAGTTTCTAGAGAATGAAGGGCCTGGATCAGCAGCACAAGCTCAAGACTTTGGCATGGATAGTAGGAATTGACCCCTTACTCAGAGACAAGGGAGAGAAGATAAGGAGAGATGCAGAATGAAAAAAATAGATGACCAATGAGAAAGTTGGAGGAGGTGATAGATGAGAGGTAAAAGCGTTGTTGAGCAATTGAGGAATATGGTATAGTTCAGCTGACCTGCTATCTGTGAGAATAAGTATACCGTTAGAGGGAACCAAGTTTGTTTGCTGTTTGAGGAGATGAGGCAGTTCTCTATCCTCTTTGTTTCCCAGCAAATGGATGGCAAGTGGAATCTTCTGCCCTCTTGCTACCAACTTCTTGTCTGCAGTTGGCAATATTCATATCTTCTGCATAGAGAAAGAGAAATTACCTGGAGGCTGATCTTTGTTATGACATATATCTTTATAGAGGAGGAAGGGAGGAAAACTCACCAGTGATAGAGAGATCAGAGAAATACTCTTATCTTTCCTCATAAGTGAAGATGGATGTCACAACAGAGAATCAGCCATGGCCTTACGTCCCTGCATGCAAACCTGCCATTCAGCAAGGCAGAAACTTCTTTGGATAACTGTTATGGAAAATAAAAGCGCTAGTAATGTGACTTCTGCCGTCAATGCAGCAATATATGGGTGAGTATTTGCAAGGAAGGAAATATCACCTGGAAAAATCTCCTGGTTGGTTATATATTGGTAGTGTCTCTGGCTTAGGTGAGCAATGAGTGCCTTTTATTTATGTCTATATACACGTGTGCATATATGTTTAATATTTTAGAGCCCAGAGGAGGACATGCCATTTTGTGATAGCAATCCAGTTTTTCATTGCAGAGTGAGGTAACCAGAGAAGTTACAGTGACCTGCAGTTTTATAACAACTTTCTACCTATTTCTCCTTCACCTAGAAGAGGCCCCACATCTAACAAATCAAACTGCAGGTAGGGGGTGGACACTAGTATGGCAGGAAGGAAATCTACAGCCAGTCTAGTCACCAGAAAAGTAATTTTCCATGTCATGCATCAGCCCTTATTCATCCTTCATTGGGAAATATCTTGCAAAGGGAAGATGAGACAAGTGACCTTAACGGAGAAAGAATTAAAATGTGGCTGAGGAGGAAGAAAGGAGAAAAATGGCAGTTCGCACAGATCTATGTCAGTTTGTTTTTGATGTCTTCAGACAATATCTCCTTCAGGTCCCTAAAAGGCCATTCAAGCTACAGGCCACCTTTTGTGCCCACTGTGAGGTTTCTCGTGGCTTCTTGAGCAGAATCTTATCTAATGTAATACATTCCCCCGTCCACCCTGAAAGTGGAGTTCCTGCCGGATGTTCTGCCAGTTTGAGCCTCATTCATCAAACGTAAATTCCTAAATACTTGAAAAGTCTCTTAAAATCTTCCTGTTTGAACCTTAATGAGAAAATGAATGGGAAGCAGAGCCAGCCTGTTTGTCCCTTGTGAGTTCTGGACCAGGCGCAGTACTGGCACTTGGAGGGATGGAGTTATGAAGGGTAATCAAGCAGTCAGGAAAAACCTGAGGTCAGAATGGCAGATTCACAAGAGGTGAGGCAAGTGGGGCCTCAGGCGAGGGTACAGCACTGAGGTATATGTTCCAAGGGGACTCTGATAGAAGGAGGGAGTTGGGAGCAGTGGGTCAAATCAAGCAAATTGGAGAATAACTTAATCAATTACAAAGATGGTGGAATGGGACAACAACGATTTTGGCAAGAACGCGTGTACACTTCGATTATGTGATTTTGGAGGGTTTTCACTTAAATCTGTTCAACTATAAGACAGTCCAGTTCTAAAAATATCAGAATCACATCAGATTGAGTATTGACTCTCAGAAAATGATGCCATGACCATTATTATATATAATAGTTATTATAATTATTATGTATAATTTAACTGGCTTCAAAAAGAATTTCAATCAGTTTATTTTAAAAGCCACAGATAGAAGTGGATCAGAAAAAAAGTTTGTAATACAGAGAACAAAGAATTGCACTAAAAATCTAGAACAAGTGTATTTGTCTGTTCTCACTCTGGTAATAAAGACATACTCAAGACTGGGTAATTTATAAAGGAAAGAGGTTTGATTGATTCACAGTTCCACATGGCTGGGGAGGCCTCACAAACATGGTGGAAGGTGAGAGGGAAGCAAAGTCACATCTCACGTGGTGGCAGGCAAGAGAGCGTGTGCAGGGGAACTCCCATTTATAAAACCATCAACTCTCATGAGACATTCACTATCATGAGAACAGCATGGGAAAAACCCACTTCCATGATTCAGTTACCTCCCACTGGGCCCCTCCCATGACACGTAGGAATTACAGGAGCTACAGTTCAAGATGAGATTTGGGTGGGGACACAGCCAAACCATATCAACAAGTATGATTATGGTGGTGATGTGGTGATGTCCTCAATATAATTAAGTGGGAATTATCTAGCAATTGAAGCAAAAAGAGAAATAAGTCACAAAGTCTCATGATCTGACAAGTTTCAGCAAAGCATTTAATAGCACAGGATTCTTTTTTTTTTCCTAGCACTAAACTCTTTGGAGACTTTATTGTGGGACATTTTATGCGGTAGGCAAGTGAATGAATACCATCTTCAACAGAAGTTTTAGGAAAAAAATGCAGAAATACATCTTCTCATTTTGTTTTATATGATCCTATAGCAAGAGCCTTGATGAAAACGTGGCATGAAAATGCAGCTCTTTAAAGGTATTTCTGTGAGGACACTAGTTCAGATGACAGTGGCTCCAGGTTGGCAGTACCACAGGGTATATACCTCTAACTGTCAACCAGACTGAACTGCAGTCACTGGAATATTCACCCCTCTTTTCCTGACAGGTCAAGGTCTGGAGGGTAGCATTTTGTTTTGTTTTGTTTTTCTTTGTACTGATATTTACATCCCAGTGTGCAGCACTGTGCCTTGTCCACAGTAGGCATTTTATATCAGATGTTGCACAGATAATTTAAGTTAATGCATTGATAGTGCTTAGCTTGGTGTGTCTCTCAACCAGTCGCTTCTGAGACCCTTTTCAAACCCCTACCCTGTCCTTTAGGTTCATCTGAAAACCAGCTGACATGCATTGTCTTTGCATTTACCATACTTCATTATCTCCAAACATACGGACTCTCCATCATTTCATTGAACCCCACCCCCCAACCTGATGCACAGCAGATGTGTTTTTTTTTCTTTTTCTGTTTTGTGGTTATATAAAGGACCGCCTTGACCTCAGGGCTGCTGGTGCAGTGTTGACATCATTTCCACATCCTCCAGGCCCAGCCCAACATGGTTGGGCACTCTGGTAGGTGCTTAGGAGTAACCAGGAACACAAATTAAGATTATTTTATTAATATTTTATTATTGCCCAGAAGTTCTTCCTAAATGTGATATCACAGTGAGCTGTCCCACAAAACCACCCTCGACATCATTTCCCTGAACTGTTGGTGCAGCCCCTAGACATGACGTCTGCTCACTTTGAGCTTCATTTATTTTTAATCCACTAAAAAGAAAAGTGTGATTCATGACCCTTCTGGTCTCTATAATCTAGAAAATATTTTTTTCTGAATCAATTCATGGCTTTACCTCTATACCTTGACTTCTTCATTAGTGCAAACCCAGGGACAATAAACAGAAAGCAGCCTCTCCCATGCCGGCCCCTCACATTATGCTCTGTAGATATTCTTAACGGGCCAATATGTGGTCTTAAAATGCACTTTATTTACTGATAAATACTTACACTATTGTCATATTTCTGTAATATATGAATCCAAGCAATCTCATATATTGAAGATCAAACTGAGTTTGACTGATAATTGTATAAATGTCACTAACATTTTTATTTTCTTTGAGGTTTTAGTTGATTGTCCTTTCAAGAAGCTAAAATGATTTAATGTCAAGTCCACATGGCTTTTCAGAAGGAAGATAGAAGATTATATTCTTCCACTCACAACCCCAAGCTGATTCACATGTTAAATTTCCAGTCCAATATCAACTCTAAACTATATAGGTTCTGCTGGCTGTGATATTTTTTTTAATGCTCATAAATCCAGAGGTTATAAATCCCTCAACTTCCCATTTCTAAATAAAATGTCTCTGTTATGGTCATTTTTCAGATAGTGCTTTAACCTCCATAGAACAGCAATGCCTAGAATTGAAGTTATAACACTTTTTTTTTCAGTCAAAGATTTTGTAGAAACTCCAATCAAATCACGTGCGGTTAATTTCTATAGTTACATCAATATGCATAATAAACAAAGTAAAAGTGGCATTTATTGAAATAGATTGGGTGTTGGGCTTATTTTGATATACTCCCTGTAGCAAATCCAGGCAGTGTAAGAGATGATAGGACCTTAATAATATCAGACTGGGCCAAGAAATGCCCAGTTCCATTTGAGATATATATCCCATCAGCAGAGCCCTGGGCTCATCCTTGAAGCAGGGGAAGTTGGTTTGAAGAGTAAAGTCAACTCCCATTCAAAGACTGTCTACTTGGTCCTCAAAGAACCGAAGACGCCATCTTTCCTTTTCACTCCTCTTATGCTCTTGTGAAGGGGCAGTGCCCTCTCCCAAAGTGGAAAGAGCACTGGATTTGAAATGAGTAAGTCCATGTTCTAATCAGAATCCACAACTGGCAAACTCAGAGACTTGAAGCAAATTCTCTGGGCCCAAGTTTGCTTATCTGTTAAAAGAAAATTTCTTTTATTTTCTCTTATTGAAGAGCCTTTCCTTCCCAGGTCAGTTGTGAGAATCAAAATGGATGATGGTCTTTTTTGCCTGGCTTACCTTCTCTAAGTCTTTTTTTTTTTTTTTTACTTTTTTTTTAATCGTACTTTAGGTTCTGGGGTACACGTGCAGATCATGCAGGATTGTTGCACAGTTACATACACAGCAAGGTGGTTTGCTGCCTTCATCCCCTCATCACCTATATCTAGTATTTCTCCCCTCATTATCCCTTCCCACCCCCTGCTGCCTCTCCCCTAGCCCCCCACAACCACAGTGTGTGATGCTCCCCTCCCTGTGCCCATCTGTTCTAATTGTTCAACACCCGCCTATGAGTGATAACGTGCAGTGTTTGGTTTTCTGTTCTCGTATCAGTTTGCTGAGAATGATGGTTTCCAGATTCATCCATGTCCCTATGAAGGACATGAACTCATAGTTTTTTACGGCTGTGTAGTATTCCATGGTGTATATGTGCCACATTTTCTTTATCCAGTCTATCAGTGATGGACATTTGGGTTGGTTCCAGGTCTTTGCTATTGTAAACAATGCCACAATGAACGTATGTGTGCGTGTGTCTTTAAAATAGAACAATTTATAATTCTTTGGATGTATACCCAGTAATGGGATTGCTAGGTCAAATGGAATTTCTATTTCTAGGTCCTTGAGGAATCGTCACACTGTCTTCCACAATGGTTGAACTAATTTACACTCCCACCAACAGTGTAAAAGTGTTCCTATTTCTCCACATCCTCTCCAGCATCTGTCATCTCCAGATTTTTTAATGATCACCATTCTAACTGGCATGAGATGGTATCTCAATGTGGTTTTGATTTGCATTTCTCTAATGACCAGTGATGATGAGCATTTTTTCATATTTGTTGGCCTCATAGATGTCTTCTTTTGTAAACTGTCTGTTCATATCCTTCACCCACTTTTGAATGGGTTTGTTTGTTTGTTTCTTGTAAATCTGCTTTAGTTCTTTGTAGATTCTGGATATTAGCCCTTTGTCAGATGGGTAGATTGCAAAAACTTTTTACCATTCTGTTGTTTGTCGGTTCACTCTAATGACTGTTTCCTTTGCTGTAGAGAAGCTCTGAAGTTTAATTAGATCCCGTTTGTCTATTTTGGCTTTTGTTGCCATTTCTTTTGCTGTTTTAGCCATGAAGTCCTTGCCTATTTCTATGTCCTGAATGGTTTTGCCTAGGTTTTCTTCTAGGGTTTTTATGATGTTAGGTCCTATGTTTAGATCTTTAATCCATCTGGAGTTAATTTTAGTGTAAGGTGTCAGGAAGGGGTCCAGTTTCTGCTTTCTGCACATGGCTAGCCAGTTTTCCCAATGCCATTTATTAAACAGGGAATCCTTTCCACATTACTTGACTTGTTTTTCTCAGGTTTGTCATAGATCAGATGATTGTAGATGTGTGGTGTTGCTTCTGAGGCCTCTGTTCTGTTCCATTGGTCTATGTCTCTGTTTTGGTACCAGTACCATGCTGTTTTGATTACTGTGGCCTTTTAGTATAGTTTGAAGTCAGGCATGATGCCTCCAGCTTTGTTCTTTTTGCTTAGGATTGTCTTGGCTATGTGGGC
>CAUYLG010043719.1:0-35771 GCA_963573385.1 Cacajao melanocephalus
AAAAAAAAAAAAAAAAAAAAAAAGAGAGAGAGACCAAGCTCCAATGCACAAACACTTTTTGAGCCTCTGATTGCATCATGTCTTAGTCATGTGGTCACCCTTCCTCTCTCGATGGAAGGAGCACAGAAGTGACATGGCACAGGGACATACACAAAAGAAAATAAATTTGTGGCCATTAAACAATCTACCTAAATATCTTCCAATTTATTTCTGAGATCTCTGCAAATGCTCAAGGGGCCAGTAGAACTCATAGCTGGCACTTCTAGAAGCTGATGCAATCCCTTAGAAGCTGAGAGAGGAAATCAAGATGAGCAAAAGCCCAGACACCAAGATGCTGCCCACGGTTTGGAGGGTGTCTCATATTCATCCCCACATACACCCATTATATCACTCCTCTGTTTAAAAATTGTCACATGGTGGCTCACACCTGTAATCCCAGCACTTTGGGAGGCCAAGGCAGGAGGACTGATTGGGGCCAGGAGTTCAAGACCAGCCTGGGCAACATTCTGAAACCCCCAGTTCTACGAAAATAAAAATTAGCCAGGCACAGTGGTGCATGCCTGTAATGCCAATTACTTGGAAGGCTGAGGTAGGAGGATCACTTGAGCCCCGGAATTCAAGGCTGCAGTGGGCCATGATTATCACTGCACTCCAGCCTGGGGGACAGCAAGACATTGTCTCAAATAAAAAAAAAAAAAAAAAAAAAGAGAACCTGGAACAGAAAAAGGATATCAGGTAAAAGCTAAGGAAGTCTGATTAAGTATGGACTTTAGTTGATAGTAAGGTACCAACATTGGTTCATTAATTGCAGCAAATGTGCCTTACTAACGGAAGATATTTATAACAAGTGAAATAGGTGCAGGACATATTTTGATTTTTCTTAAGTCTGTTCTCTTAAAAATGTAGTCTAAAAATGTATTAAAATATACAGAATGGAATATAATTAATATGCAGTCTAATATGTGGATTACAAATTAAGGCCATTTTTGTTTTTTTTTTGAGAAGGTGTTTCACTCTTGTCGCCCAGGCTGGAGTGCAGTGGTGTGATCTTGGCTCAGTGCAATCTCTGCCTCCTGAGTTCAAGCAATTCTTCTGCCTCAGCCTCCCGAGTAGCTGGGATTATAGGAACGCACCACCACGCCCGGCTAATTTTTGTATTTTTAGTAGAGACAGGGTTTCACCATGTTGGCCAGGCTGGTCTTGAACTCCTGACCTCAGTTGATTCATCTGCCTCAGCATCCTAAAGTGCTGGGATTGCAGGCGTGAGCCACCGCACCCGTCTACAAGGCCTCATCTTTTTCAGTTTTCAGATTTAGTGGCTGCTAGTGTCCATCGGTAATCATGAAATTATCTTTTCCTTCCTCATTTTCTCTTCCTCAGAAACAAAACCTGGGGAAATCTGACCAGCCCACAGAGCGCTGTTTGGCTGTGTGGTTCTCTTGCTGCCATGTGGTGGCATTGCTGGCAGTGGCTGGCCCCAAAGCCCAGCATCGCTTTTGAGCATTGGCAGAAGCAATGGTCCCAGGTACTACCTCTAGTGGCCCGAAGGTCCTTGAATACTGCTGATTCCTGGGCTGCCCCCTTTGCCCACATCATAGGTCAGGCGGAGGGAGACTCTCCTCACAGTGTTGTGCTTGGTTCCAATAATACTGGTAATAAGAGTAATCGTAATAGCTCACATTCACTGAGTGTCAGGCACTGTTTTAAGCACTTTGCAAATATTAACTTGTTTAATCCTCCCAGCAATCCTAAGGAAAGTCTCATTTTATCCATCAGTCTGGACTTTGCTTATTGCATCCCCATGATCTTCCTTTTTTTTTTTTTTTTTTTTTTTGAGATGGAGTCTCGCCCTGTCGCCCAGGCTGGAGTGCAGTGGTGCAATCTCAGCATACTGCAACCTCCTCCTTCTGGGTTCAAGCGATTCTCCTGCCTCAGCCTCTCAAGTAGCTGGGATTACAGGTGGGCACCACCATGCCCAGTTAATTTTTGCATTTTCAGTCGAGACCAGGTTTCATCTTGTTGGCCAGGCTGGTCTCAAACTCCTGACCTCAGGTGATCCACCCATCTTGGCCTCGCAAAGTACTGGGATTACACATGCGAGCTAACGTGCCCGGCCGATCTTCGTCTTTTTAAAAGACAGAATTGGCCCAGAGCAGTGGCCCATGCCTGTAATTTCAGCACTTTGGGAGGCTGAGGCGGGTGGAGCATCTAAGGTTGGGAGTTTGAGACCAGCCTGGCCGACATGGAGAAACCCAATCTCTACTAAAAATTAGCCGGTGTGGTGGTGCATGCCTGTAATCCCAGCTACTCCAGAGGCTGAGATAGGAGAATCTCTTGCATCTGAGAGCGGAGGTTGCAGTGAGCTGAGATCGCACCATTGCACTCCAGCCTGGGCAACAAGAAAGAAACATTGTCTCCAAAAAAAAAAAAAAAAAAAAAATAGAAGGAAAGAAAAAGAAATGACAGGATGTCAATATGTTACCTAGGCTGAACTTGAACTCCTGGAATCAAGCAATCCTCCTGTGTCAGCCTCCTGAGCAAATGGGACTACAGGTAATCCACCATGCCCAGCTAATTTTTAAATTTTTCATAGAGACATGGTCTCACTATGTTGTCCAGGCTGGTCTCAAACTCCTGGCCTCAAGCAATCCTTCCACTTTGGCCTCTTGAGTAGCTGAGACCACAGGTGCAAGCCACCATGCCCAGCCCTTGATGCTATTTAACATGTTCCTCTGTCCACCAGGTGCAGCGGCTCACTCCTGTAATCCCAGCTACTCAGGAGGCTGAGTAATCCCCGCACTTTGGGAGGCCAAGGCAGGCAGATCACAAGGTCAGGAGTTTGAGACCAGCCTGACCAATACGGTGAAACCCTATCTCTACTAAAAATACAAAAATTAGCCGGGCATGGTGGCAGGTGCCTCTAATCCCAGTTACTCAGGGGGCTGAGGCAGGAGAATCACTTGAACCCAGGAGGGGTTGCAGTGAACTGAGATTGTGCCACTGCACTCCAGCCTGGGCAACAGAGCAAGACTCTGTCTCAAAAAAAAAAAAAAAAAAAAAAGGTTCCTCTATCCACTGTTTCCTGTAAACAGGTACTTAGATCTGCTTAGATTTTGAGGAGATTCAAGTTTGCTTTTTGACAAGATGACTTCATAAGCTCTTCCATGTGGAGGAACATAATGTCTGGTGGTCTCTCTCTGTGAAGTTCACAACCATTGACCCTCATTATCCAGATACATTAATTCACTGAATGTTTGCCAAATGATGACTTACTAATTCTGTCATTCCTTCTGAAATACTTCAACAAAGAGAAACTTCCCGTCATCAACTATTTGGTTAACCCTAGGCACAAAATGAATGTTTATTTTTTCCCAGCAGTTTTCAAAACAATGAGCTAGTCCTTTAACATCTTTCAAAGATGATGAATAAGTGGGTTTTTTTTAGTATTAGTAGGAACTCATACTTTTAAATATATAGTCATGTGTTACTAAACTACAGAGATACGTTCTGAGAAATATGTCATGAGGTGATTTCACTGTGTGAGCATCATAGGGTGCACAAACTTGATACCTGGGTTACGTAGATACAGCCTATCGCTCTTAGGTACAAACCTGTATGGCAGGTTACTGTGCTGAACACCACCAGCAATGGTAACACAGTGGTAAGGACCTGTGTATCCAGACATCCTTAAACATAGAAAAAGCACACTAAAAAATACCATGTTAGAAATCTATGGGGCCACCGTGTGTGGTCTGTGTTAAGCGGAATGGGATGCATGACTGTGGTTAATAGGTTTTGATGCGTTGCCATCATCATTCTTAAGGGTGCTCCAATGTTCCCACCCTTGGCCAGAGAGAACCTCTTCCAGTTGGCTCCTGGGTCATTTGGACAGATGTGAGTGGTCTTGACGGCTTCCTTCCTTCATTCAGGACAAGATGCCCCAGATACATCTTGGGTGTTTCCTTTCCCAGAGCCGGATTTGGTCACTTCTCCAAGGACCCCTCATTCTTCATCAGCCACCTAGGCAGTGCCCCCTCTGCTGTTTTCTGGGATAGCACTGGATCACTTCATACAGCTCAGTGTCTTGTAATTATATATTTGTCTACTTATGATTTTTGAGGCAGTCTCACTCTGTTGTCTAGATTTGAGTGCAGTGGTATGATCTTAGCTCACTGTAGTCTCCACCTCCTAGGCTAAAGCGATTCTTTTGACTCAACCTCCTGAGTAGCTGGGATTACAGGTGTGAGCCACCACAGTAGCTATTTTTTTTTTTTTTGTATTTTTAGTAGAGATGGGATTTCACCGTGTTGGTTGGCCAGGCTGGTCTTGAACTCCTGGCCTCAAGTGATCCTCCCACCTTGGCCTCCCAAAGTGCTGGGATTACAGGCGTGAACCACTTTGCACAGCCTATTTGTCTACTTACTAGCTACCTGATTCCTCCATCAATCCATCAGCTTCTTTTTCTTTTCTTTTCTTTTCTTTTCCTCCCTCCCTCCCTCCCACCCTCCCTCCTTTTTTTCTCTCTCCCTCCCTCCCTCCCTTCCTTCCTTTCTCTTTCTTTCTTTTCTCTTTCTTTCTTTCTTTCTTTCTTTCTTTCTTTCTTTCTTTCTTTCTTTCTTCTTTCTTTTCCTTTCTTGTTATGGCTTCACTCTGTCTCTGAGGCTGGAATGCATTGCTGCAAACATAGCTCATTGCAGTTTCAAGCTTCTGGACTCAAGAGATCCTTCTGCCTCAGCCTCTCGAGTAGCCTAGGCATGTGCTACCACACCCGGCTTAATCCATTAGCTTCTTGAGGCAAGGGCTATGCTTTCCTTGCCATTCTCTACCTAGCAAGTATTTTTTGATAGTGAAATAATGGACCACTTATCAAAATATATACAATAAATATATGACATATTAAAATATAAGCATATTTTATATTATTTATAAATATATAGTTTTACATGTACGTATATTACTAGAAAGAGCTATTAAATTAGCAGTGGTGGTTATATCTGAACTGGGGTGTCATATGTCTTCTTTCATTTCCAGTACTTTTCCAAAATGTTTCGTATAGACGTGCATTATTTTCGTGGTAAGAGAAACAAGCATGGCCAGGTGTGGTGGCTCATGCCTATAATCCCAGCACTTTGGGAGTGCTCCTCACTTGAGGTCAGGAGTTTGAGACCAGCCTGGCCAACATGGTGAAACCCCAGCTCTACTAAAAATATAAAAATTAGCCGGGTGTGGTGGCGGGCACTTGTAATCCCAGCTACTCAGGAGGCTGAGGCAGAAGAATCTCTTGAACCCGGGAGGTGGATGTTGCAGTGAGCTGAGATCATGCCACTGCCCTGCAGCCTGAGTGACAGAGCAAGATCCTGTCAGACAGACAGACAGAGAGAGAGAGAGAGAGAGAGAGAGAGAGAAACAAGTGCATGTATTTCAAAACCATGAAAGCTGTAGAAATGCTTCAATACTTTTGGAGAGTTTGTTTCTGGCTACAGATGGGATTCCCGCCTGCAAACTGGATGCCCAGAAGAAACTCCCATACATCACTAGTTTGGTCCCCACACTGAAGCACACCATGAGATGCCTCCTTGCTCACAGTGGATCTTGGTCCCCTCCGGGGTCCCTTAATCAGGGATGCTTAAGGCATGACTCCACTCTGGTGACCTTCTGGTAGTTCCCCCCAAGTTCCCAACCCTTAAAGGTCTTGAACCTCTCGAGTCGGTCCATAGTCTCTTTAGGAGGAACGAGTGCTTCTGCCTGTCCCAGAAGTCTGCCCCCACAGGCTTAGTGCTTCTTCCAGGACAGCTGTGGATAGAGCAAGAAGACTCCAGGAAAGGGGCCTCATTGTCCCAATCAGAAAGAGGCAGTTAGGGCTGCACATGGTGGCTCATGCCTGTAATCCCAACAATTTTGGGAGGCTGAGGTGAGCAGATTACCTGAGATCAGGAGTTCTAGACCAGCCTGGCCCACATGGGGAAAACTCGTCTCCACAAAAAGTACAAAAATTAGCTGGGCGTGTTGGCATGTGCCTGTAATCCCAGCTGCTGGGGAGGCTGAGGCACAAGAATCACTTGAGCCCGGGAGGCAGAGGTTGCAGTGAGCCAAGATTGCACCACTGCACTCCAGCCTGGGTGACAGAGTGAGAGCCTAAAAAAAAAAAAAAAAAAAGAGAAAGAAAAGAAAGAGGCAGTTAGGATTCCTTCACACAGAAGGAACAGGAAAGAGAGCCATGAGTTTCCACACACCCAGGCTGGCCACAGCAGGCTTGTTCTGCTGAAGTCATTCAATTCTGCAGCTCCTTCTAGGCGTCATCACATCCTACTTCCTGCCCATGCGGAGCAGGCTATGAACCCAGAAAAGAGTGCAGGCTCACCAGGTGTGGTGGCACGTGCCTGTAGTCCCAGTTATTTGGGAGGCTGAGGTAGGAGGATCGCTTGAGTCCAGGAGTTCTGGGCTCTAGTGCGCTATGCCAATCGGGTGTCCTCACTAAGTTCAGCATCAATATGGTGACCTCCCGGGAGTAGGGGACCACCAGGTTGCCTAAGGAGGGGTGAACCGGCCCAGGTTGGAAATGGAGCAGGTCTAAACTCCAGTGCTGATCAGCAGTGGGATCGCACCTGTGAATAGCCACCACACTCCAGCCTGGGCAACATAGCAAGATCCCGTCTCCTAAAAAAATGAAAAATAAAAAAAAGCGCAGGCTTGTGGAGCTTTGTAAGAAGCTGGGTGGCCTTGTTCAAAACCCCTAAACAGGACCTCAATGATAGAATGTGTTTTTCCAAGCCCACCATGAAGGACCCACATAGGTAGACAGGAAATGCAATCCCCAGCAAGGGCTACAGAGAGTTTCATTCTGACTTCCAGTTGGAAGAGTGAAAACGCAGCAGAATCACTGGCAAAACTCCTGGGATTTTTTCTGGGAGTTGGAGAAAAAAGATGTTAACCTGAAACTATGTGTTTTTTTCTATTTTGTGATTTCAAAACGCAAAAGGGGGGAACTTTCAAAGGGGAAGTTGCTGTAGCTCTTTGGGTCAGAAATGGAAATTTGCTGGGGCTGACTAATAACTCTCTGAGCTCTGACCTCTGAGACACTAAAAACTCTTAACGGTTGTGTAAAGATAGCGACTGGGAAAACATCACAGCATTTTTACTGCGATCTAGAGCAAAGGTCAAGGCACCCCCCAAATCCGCACTAACTGAACATTCGTGTTAGGTTGCCAGAGAGAGGACAGTGACTCATCATGTTTTCAAATGAGCTCCAGCACTTCTTAAGCCAACAATGTTCTACTTCACTCATCAGGCTAGACCTGGAAGTCAATGTCATGGTCCCCCACGTGATGTTGGAGAAATGGTGAAATGTAGACCCGCCAAGAGTTGACAGAGCCATGTAGTTGTTTGCCCAACTGGCATCTGGTTCACGCAATGATTGACATCCTGAGTAGATTAAGCAACAAGCAAACGAGAGCATTCAAATGGCCCCAGTACAATTCAAGGATGACGTGTCCAATTAGGCATGGTAGGCAAATCCCACGAACACACTAGAACATGGCAGTGGAAAGGACAAGTATATTTGTTTTGTGATTTCAGCCTGACCTTGTTCTCTGATGTCCCAAACCTGATCTTCTTTGTGTCCAAAGGAAAACAGGGCTCAAAACGTCATGCATGTGATGGTTGAAGCCTATGACAATGTTTAGGCTGGAAAAAAGGAGAGTTCGATGAAATTGAAGACTGCTCAAATGATGGAAGAGCTGTCATGTGAAAGGGAATTAGACTGCGCTCCGAGGAGGGAGCAGAGGCCAGTGTGAAATGATGAAGTGAGATTTTGACGCTCCACGTTTTCTAGCAATTAGACCTTTCCTGAAATGGAAGGAGCTGCCTAGGGAAGCAGAGCATTTCTGTTGCTGGAAGTTTCCACAGAGGCTGATGCTCATCGTGGTGACTGTCAAGGCTCCATTCAATCCCACCGAAGACATGAATGGGAATTCAGCTGTGCCTTCCTGCATATTGGGCATTGGGTGACGCCAGACTTTGGATGTAGGAGTAGAATCCTCCCAACAAGCCTGGGATTCCTCATCACTCCCATGTTACAGAGGAAGAAACTGAGCCTCACAGAGGCTAAATAGTCCACTGAAAGTTACCTAATGAGTATTCACAGCCTGGTGGAGTTGGCTCTAAAGCCAATGCTTTTTTGCCTATACCCTCCATCATGCTAAATAAGACCTTCAGTCTTGAGCCCTAATTAATGAATTGTATCAGTTTGAAATGTTATCAAAATCCCACATTACTAGAGCCTTAAATAAAATTCTCCCCAATAGGAGCCTAATTATTCCCCAAGCAGCTGTGGGCATGCCAAAGGGCCTCTCTGCCAGAAATTCCATGATTTCCTAATTAGCAAAAGGAAATAGCATTAAGGATTTCTTTCTGAAACTTCTCCTAGGAATCTTAGAAACTAAACTTGTGGCATTCATACCATAAAATTAATTCAGTGGCTCACGCCTATAATCCCAGCACTTTGGGAGCCCAAGGCACACAGATCATGAGGTCAGGAGTTTGAGACCAGCCTGGCCAGCATGGTGAAACCCTATCTCTACTAAAAATAAAAAATTAGCCAGGTATGGTGGCATACACCTGTAGTCCCAGCTAGTCAGGAGGTTGAGGCAGGAGAATCACTTGAACCCAGGAGGTGGAGGTTGCAGTGAGCCTACCTCACACCGTTGCACTCCAGCCTGGGCAACAGAGTGAGACTCTATCTCAAAAAAAAAAAAAAAAAAAAAAAAGCAAGAAAAAGAAAGCATAATTGTATATGTGGCACGTGTCTATGAATTAAATATTAGTTTAACTCACAGCAATTTGCCTGAGTTTGCTTTGAATTTCATGCACCATAGAGATGTTTACCTGCCTTCTATTTCAAACTCTTTATATCCACCCTAAAGACATCCCTTTAATAGTATCCAGAAATCTGAAACTTCCCATTCCGCTGGGCTCAGCCGAGGGGTCCTGAGAGAATGGCAACCCAGAGGCCTGGCTTTCTAGAAATTGTAATTTTGTTTCTCAGTTTTATAGATGACACTAATTGTTTAAGATTATAAGCTATTTCTTGAGCATTTATTTCCCTTATCTCATGGGTATCTCTCTGTGACTTGGGCTTCTTAGTCATCTGAAGAATATATCATTTTAATTGTGGAATCACTGAGTCACTGATGTTTCTTGTTATTCTATATACCATAGTCAAGAACTGTGACGGTACTGATACTATGCCCTATTTGCAAGCTAACCATTCAGTGTGACCCAATTTCATGGATACTGACAGAAGACATGAAACTCCTGGGTCAGAAACTAAGGACTTCATTGCTCACAGCAGTAGCAGCAGCCAGTGTCGACATCTGAGCCGCTTCCCTGAGCTCCACTTCCCCAAAGGGCAATGTTAACAGGGCCAACTGATGCTTGCACACATACAGGGCTGCCTTGCAGGAGAGAAACATTGAATTTGGGAAACTCAAATCACTTATAGTGGGCAGTAAACCTCCCTGGCCTTTGCCCCAGAAGAACACATTGTCTTAATCATACTAGACAATAAACAAGCCTGTCCTTTGCTCAAGAAGGGGACACTATCTCAGTTTTCCAAGGCTGTCTGCTATATAAGCATCTGTGAATATATAGATCAAAATAAAGGCAATTATCACCTGGGCAGGCAATGGAAATGCAAGAGATCATGGAGAAGTGTCTACCAGAGACTACTGCTTCTATTTACACACAGTACCCCATTTGGGATCCAAAGTTGCACCATTCTAATTTCTGTGATACTTGATAGTTTAAGAGATATTTGGCCTTGATTCCTGGTCAACATTTTCCAGTCTTACAAATCCAGAGCGTATATAACTCCTCCTCCATCTATTCATGAATGGTTACCATTTTGCAGAATTCTCTGTTCATTTTTCTCTTCCACCTAAATATCATCCAAGGTAAGTACTCTTGTACTCACATACACAAAAAAATACAGAAACAAATTCAGTATCAGAGATACCAAAGTAAGACCTGAAGGCGGCAGTAAAGGGTGGGAACTACAAAGCAAACACCTCCCTAGAATGAAAGATTCATTCTACAGAACAGAATCCATTGGAGGGATAGGAACAAATGGTTCTCTCTCCTTGGCATTGTGGTATTTTCTTACTGTTGTGTACAGACATTTTTCTCCTAAACCAAAAAAATAGAATGTTCAACCCAATATTCACCTTTAAAATCCAGTTAAATTTCCAGAAGCAGGGACACGCACAGTGGCTCATGCCTGTAATTCCAGCACTTTGGGAGGCCGAGGTGGGGGGATCACTTGAAGTCAGGAGTTTGAGACCAGCCTGGCTAACATGGTGAAAATAAATGTCTCTACTAAAAATACACAATATTAGCTGTGTGTGGTGGTGCACGCCTGTAATCCCAGCTATTTGGGAAGCTGAGGCACGAGAATCAGTTGAACCCAGGAGGCGGAAGTTACAGCTAGCCAAGATTGCACCACTGCACTCCAGCCTGGGCAACAGAGTGAGACTCTGTCTCTAAACAAACAAACAAACAAACAAATAAATAAAAGTAAATATATAAATAAATAACTCAGGGAGCATCCCAAAGGACTGTCAATAGTAACTTCTTCTGGGAAAAACAATTTTGGTCAAAAGAGGGAAGAACACTTTTATTTATTGCATTCTGTTCTGTTTGACTTTCGTGATGAAGATAATTTAAAATTTTTATTTTGTGGTTGCTTTATTGTCCACTTTCTGCAAGCTACCTGGTCCAGCATTTGCCAAACTAAAGCTGTCCTTCTGCATCTTGACCTAGAGGCGCAATTGGAAGCTCAGGATCTTCGGCTGTGTGCCATCTCCAGTGCCCAGCAAGGAGATACAAAGAATGTCCAAAAGCAAAGTGTCCTAACAAAAGAGATGCATTGGAGCAAGCCTGCCACCTGAAGTGGGCTGAGTAGGTTGGCCTGAAACTCTGCTTTAACAGTCTTGACAAAGCAGAGAATCTCACCATACCAGGGGCATGGAAGGTGTAAATACTGGACAAAGATATGTATTTGAGACAAAAATTCTGTGAATTTCAAAGTACCTCTTGGAGAGAAGACAACTGGTATGCTGATGGTCCTTGGAGGTTGAAGAGGAAAGTCTAGACTCATCCACTTTTATTATCTCCTATAAATCAACGGCACTCACAGCAGAAAGAGCTGGATGTCAGTAACAGCTGGGTTTGCAAACCAAAGTTACCATTACCCAACTGTGTAGCCTTGGGGAAATTACTTGAACACTTTGAGTTTCAATGACTCATCTTTAAAATGAGGATGAGAAAGAATACCTACCTCTGTTTGATTGTTGTAAAGAGTCTGGCACGTAGTGGGTGTTCATTAGGGTGTCACCATGTTAACAGGCAGAGATCGAGCATGACTTACTTGTTTTCTGCAGTGTCAGTCACACTGTGGACCATCAGTTCATGTTTACTGATGTAACCTGTGCCCCACATCAGAACTCAATGCCCACTTAGAATAAGCTACAGAGCTTGCTGTTGGGAGTCCAGATTCTGGAGTCACACTGCCTGGGTTCGAATCCCAGGCCCACTGTTTTCTAGTTGATGATGCTGGGCAAGTTCAAAAATTCTCTCTGGTGGGGTTTCCTCATCTGTAAAATCGAGAGGATAACCTGCCTTGCTCAGTAAAATGTCAGATTGTCTTCCAATTAGAGACCACTACATAATAATACAAATAACGTTATTGATTTGTATTATTAGAAGGACAAGTCTGGGAGTCAAACAGAATCACCCCCGCCCACAAAACCTAAAATATGAAACTATTCAGGAAATACAGACACCATTTTTGGAAACAGGAGATTCCCAGCAATATGAACATTTAGAGGAACTTTCTGAGTAGAGGCTGCTGCCAGAACGGAAGGGCTGAACTCTAAAGTTTCCTGTGTTCTTATTTTGTGCAGAAATAAACTGGTGGTCATTACAGCAAACTTTCGATATCCCTGCCCGTGAGTCTCATATTTATATAGTAGGTACTTATCAATCAAATTTATTCATGTGCTTTTCAAAATACAGCAGTAGAAGGGCTTAACCCCTTGCCTGGTGATGAGAAGAAGTCTCTTGGGAAACAGCACTAAACTCAAATACAATCTTCCATGAATAATCACATACTAGACAATGATATGATTATATAATTATGAGACCCACAGATGCCAAACTGATGACATTAGAAACAATTGCAGGCCAGGCACAGTGGCTCACACCTGTAATCCCAGCACTTTGGGAGGCTGCTGCGGAGGGGTTGCTCAAGGCCAGGAGTTCAAGATCAGCCTGGACAATATAGCAAGACTCCATTTCTAAACAAAATAAATAAATAAATATTTGGGCATGGTGGCTTGTGCCTTAGTCCCGGCTACTCAGAAAACTGAGACAGGAGGATCACTTGAGCCCAGGAGTTCAAGGCTGCAGTGAGGTATGATGGCATCACTGCATCGCAGCCTGAGTGACAGAGCAAGACCCTCTCTCTAAAATAATAATAATAATCAAATATGCACCTTAGTGAAAGCTTAGCTGACCATACGAATGAATCTTTACAGTTACTCTCAACTAATAGCAATAAAAAGGTATTGTAAATCTGTAAATGTCATGGACTAACTGATACCATTTGTTGGAGTATCTCACATACTCCAGGTGCTTCCTTTATTATCTCTGATCTCTCCAACACTGCTGTAAGATTATTAGCTTCCTTCCACAGATAAGACAATGGAGGTTCAGAAAGATTAATTGCTTGCCAAAGGTTACCCAGCCAGGAACGGCTGGAACGGGCTGTTCCACTCTAACACCCCACAGCCTTTTCTTAGGTCACATGGTCTTTTAATAACCTTCGCTTAACAACTGGATCTGAATACCTGCTTTGTAGTTCGCCCCAGGTTAGGCATTGATGCCCCAAAGATGCACCACATACTGTCCCTGACTTGGCAGAGATGAGCCCTCCAAACTCATCATTTGCTTTTTCTTCCTCACAAGTCATCAATGATGCAGGTGACAGTTTCTCATGCTCCTGACTGATATACTCGAAGAAGTGTTTGCCTCATTAGCTGTTGTCGTGCAAAATACGTCACCACCTTCCAGAATGAATTCCACAGCATCACACAGTTGTGGATAAGGAATGGGCTTTTCTGTTCCTTATTTAAGGGAGAATTAAATATCCCAAAGGGTGGCAAGAGAAGGAAGGCATGAGACGGTGCATAAGGAAACAGCTACATACCGTTGCACCACAAGGTCCTAAAAAAAGAACAAAGAAACAGCTGCAAATAAACAGAACAAATATAAGCATATTTCATAGAGAAAACAGGAAAGCCAAAGGTTTTGGAGGATTGACTTTCCAAAAGCTTATTAAATAATACAAATAACTAAGTCCAGGGCACCTCTGCATCATCCAAATTTCCTGTAACTGCCTCAGATTAGTGGTTTAGCCAACAAGACCAAGAATAAAGAATTCACTCTGCTTCAAGCCCCAGGTCTCTCTACAAACAGTACCATCATCACCCGTACCGGTGAGCTTTGCCTCTGCTCAGCTATCTGAGCATCAGCCTTTGCATGTGATTCAGAACGGAGCAGTTTTCTCCTAAACCCATTCTCCTTGCCAAAAGTCAGTCTATTTCACTGCTACTTTTTATTGGCTTCACCTTCCTGGGGTTAACCATTATGCTTTTGCTATTTCCCCATCTCCCTGTGTAAGCCTATGCTTCTGCATTACGTTCTATTTCATATTTTTAATGCCATGGTTTTACAGACCCATCCTTTGAAAAACGGATTTATTATATTTTATTTTTTGAGATGGAGTTTCTCTTGTGTCACCCAGGCTGGAGTGGAATGGTGTAATCTCAGCTCACTGCAACCTCCGCCTCCTGGATTCAAGTGATTCTCCTGCCTCAGCCTCCTGAGTAGCCGAGATTACAGGAGCCCACCACCACACCAGGCCAATTTTTGTATTTTTTGCAGAGACAGGGTTTCACCATGTTGGCCAGGCTGGTCTTGAACTTATGACTTCCAGTGATCTGCCCGCCTCGGCCTCCCAAAGTGCTGGAATTACAGGCGCGGGATACAGGGCCCAGTCAAAAAACAGATCTATTTTAAAAGCTTAATGTGAGCAAGAACTATGTGGATCCCATTCTCCATCCTATACCCAGTGATTGGGGGATGCATCTGTTCATTAAGTTAATGAATAATGAAATAAGTGAAAACCACATAAGAACATCTGAAACTCTAAATCCAAGGAGTAGGCAAATTTCCCCACCACGTGGAGCAGGGTTAGGCTTTGGAGGTTAATTCTTTTTCTTTATCTTGTATAAAAAATAAGAAAATAGGCTGGAAACACTGGCTCAAGGCTGTAATCCCAGCACTTTGGGAAGGCATGGTAGGAGGATTACTTGAGCCCAGAAGGTCGAGGCTGCAGTGAGCCCTGATGGCACCAGCCTGGGCGACAGAATGAGACCCTGTCTTAAAAAAAAGGGAGAGGCGTGGATAAAAGTTGATTTTGGTTTCCCACTCTGATAACTTCCCATATGTATTCTCTCTTCCCAAAGCAAGTTTCTGGTGGAGAATTGGGATATTCAAAGTTAATAATCCCATCTTTAACCCAACTCAGGACAGAAGCCCATCAGTCAAGAGCCCACCTTGTAGGAGCACAGTCTGAACACAAAACAAATGAACACGTCCAAGTAAGGCGGTCACAGATACTCATCTGCCAGGGTGGGCTAAGGGGCTTCTGTGAACCTCGGCACAGGGTCTGCGTGGCGGGCTGAGGGGGCGCCTTAGACCCTTCCCTTCCCAGGGTTGTGTTGGCCGTGGAGACCTGGATGGTGCAACAGTGTGCCTGAACTTTGACAACTTGTCACTAGATGGCAGTACACATTTGTCAAGTTGGAGACTTGGCTCTTCTGTTTCTGCCACTCATCTCTAATTAATAAAACATCATTGGATTTTTTTTTTTTTGAGGTGGAGTCTTGCTCTGCCGCCCAGGCTGGAGTGTGCAGTGGCATGATCTCAGTTCACTGCAACTTCCTCCTGCCTCAGCCTCCTGAGTAGCTGGGATCACAGGCACCCACCCCCATGCCCAGCTAATTTTTGTATTTTTACTAGAGATGGGTTTTCACCATGTTGGCCAGGCTGGTCTCGAACTCCTGATCTCAGGTGATCCATTCGCCTTGGCCTTCCAAAGTTCTGGGATTACAGGAGTGAGCCACCATGCTTGGCCACTTGGTATAGTATTTTCTTTGGTGGTTGGTAAACTGTTGTGACTATTTTCTCAAAAGTAGTTCTAGAATCAGCAACATTTAATCCCAAAGCAGGTGCAGGAGAATTCTGCGAGAGTCTAGCATGCAAAATATGATCTTGGCCTATGATCTAGCCAAGAAGCAGCTCCCCCTAAACCACGATTATCAAATTTCTCTGCAGCCCAGCTGAGGTGGCTCACCCCTGTAATCCCAGCACTTTGGGAGGCCAAGGCAGGTGGATCACCTGAGGCAGACCAGCCTGGCCAACATGGTGGAATCCTACCTCTACTAAAAATACAAAAATTAGCTGGGCATGGTGACCCATGCCTGTAGTCCCAGCTACTTAGGAGGCTGAGGCAGGAGAATTGCTTGAACCAGGGAGGCAGAGGTTGCAGTGAGCTGAGATCACGCCACTACTAGACATTCCAGCCTGGTGACAGAGCAAGACTCTGTCTCAAAAAAAAAAAAAAAAAAAAAAATTCTATGCAGTCCACTTTCATGCACAGATTTTGAAGATTAAGAACAGAATGATCTATGCAAACAAGAGTAAAAAATCCAGCTCAGAGTAACAGCATATAGCGTTGGAGATTTGTGACATTTGCAGAGTTATTTCCGTGTCTTTCTGTGACAGTAGAAAAAGTTAAGATTTCCATTGAGTTATGATGCTTGGGTTATTGTTTCTTTTTTTTTTCTTTTCCCCTCCCCCTCCACATAGACCTTGGAATGGAGAATTTAAAGTGCATGGGACAAATCCAAAAACTTGAGTCTCTAGCAGCCAACCAGACTTGGGCTCTGGTTGATTTTGGGCACTGGAAATGATACTCATCAAATAAGCGATCAGCACCAACTCTCTTACTCTGAAAGCCTTTCGCTTGCACCTCTCCAAGCTAAAAATACTAACAGCCAATGCTTACTGAGCACCTACTGCATACCTGACAATGGGAAGAATCCTCTGTTGCTTCGTACAAGAACATTTTAAAGATAGTACCATTAACATCACACTCATTTTATTGTAAATGAAGAGAGGCTTATTCACACAACCTGCACAAGGCCACCCAGCTAGGAAGCAGTAGCTCTGGATTCAATCCAGATCTAAGTAACACGACATTAAACCACTGCTGCCTCACCCCCACCCAGCAAGACCAACAAACTTCCTAGAAAATATTCTAAAACTCTTTGGGGAGTTTTCCTACAATACTAAGAGGATCCCAGAGGCTAGTGGGCCAAGCTGATCCTGGAGCTCTTCTGCAGTCTGCTATGTGGCTCCTTTATAAAAGAACGTGTTATGACCCCTTAGATAATCTGTTCCCATAGAATTTGGAAATTGACTCTACACTATGGGACACAGAACGCCAAATACATGCATGTGATTCCTGGTAAACCAACGTAATACCAGATGTGAAAAATCAGACTTAAACAATAGAGTAGGCCAGGTGCAGTGGCTCACACCTGTAATCCCAGCACTTTGGGAAACTGAGGCAGGCAGATCACCTGAGGTCAGGAGTTCAAGACCAGCCTGGCCGACATAGTGAAATCCTCTCTCTACTAAAAATACAAAAATTAGCTGGGCATAGTGGTGCACGCCTGTAGTCCCAGCTACTCAGGAGGCTGAGGCAGGAGAATTGCTAGAACCTGGGAGGCGGAGGTTGCAGTGAGCCGAGATCACACCCCTACACGACACCCTGAGCAACAGAGCGAGACTCCATCTCAAAACACAAAAACAAAAACAAAACAGTAGAGTATCTTACTGCAATATAAGACCTTGCACTTTTCAGAATACCACCTCTCACTCTTCACAGCAAAGCTGCAAGGTAGGAAGAGAGATACTATTCCTAAAGAACATACCAGTTAACAGCTCTGGGCAGGGCCGGCTTCAAAGGTGTGTGACCAGGATAGTCACTCAGGGCCCCACATGTTCAGAAAGTCCCAGCATTTGGAAGTTTTCACATTCCCCTTGCACTTGGGATTTAATTAATTATTCATTTAAAATCTTACTTATTTGATCCTTTTTTTTTTGAGACAGATTCTCTCTCTGTTGCCCAGGCTGCAGTGCAATGGTACAATCTCAGCTCACTGCAACCTCCGCCTCCTGGGTTCAAGCAATTCTCCTGCCTCAGCCTCCCGAGTAGTTGGGATTACAGGCACCCACCACCACACCCGGCTAATTTTTGTACTTTAAGTAGAGACGGAGTTTCACATGTTGGTCAGGGTGATCTCAAAACTCCTGACCTCAGGTGATCCACCTGCCTCAGCCTCCCAAAGTGCTGGGATTACAGGCATGAGCCACCGCACAGAGCTTAACTTGACCTTTGACTTTGTGTTTTGTTTGTTGGTTTGTTTTGAAGCCAAGGTCATGGTCTATCACCCAGGCTGGAGTACAGTGCTACAATCATGGTTTACTGCAGCCTGTACCTCCTGAGCAAAAGCGATCCTCCTGCATCCGCTTCCCAAGTGGATGGGACTACAAGTGCATGCCACCACACAGGACCTTGAATTTGCGTTTTGTAAGTGAAGTCCAGAGGGATAATGGAACATGCATTGGGATAGGAGCCTCAGTCCTGCACCCTGCTGCCTCCTTGCCTCCCAGTTGTTGGTCACCTGGTCCTCCACGGCCACTGCTCAGCAACCCCAGCTGCCTCCCACCACCAGGGAACCCCTGGCATGGGCACAGAGTCTTTTCTTAAAAGAAGATAAGAATCTGGCCGAGTGTGGTGGCTCATGCCTGTAATCCCAGTACTTTGGGAGACTGAGGCGGGGTGACCACCTGAGGTTGGGAGTTTGAGACCAGCCTGACCAACATGGAGAAACTCCGTTTCTACTAAAAATACAAAATTAGCCAGGTGTGGTGGTACACGCCTGTAATCCTAGCTACTCTGGAGGCTGAGGCCGGAGAATTGCTTGAACCCAGAAGGTGGAGGTTGCAGTGAGCTGAGATTGTGCCACTGCACTACAGCCTGGGCAACAAAGAGAGACTCTGTCTAAAACAAAAGGGAAAAAAAAAGGAGATAAGAATCCACAGTTAGGTTTCCGTAAGTAGCAGTAACCCCTGGGGAGCTGAAAAACCTACTTCCACTAATAAACATGTATTGTGCACAGCTGGAACGAACATTCCCCAGGACAGGGACCTATGTCTCTTTTGGTCACTGCTGTATCTCAAATGCCTACAATAGTGTCTGACACGTAAACATCTCTGTTGGATAAATGAATGGATTCATTTTCAGAAACCCATTTTTAAAGAAGTGTTCTCAGAAAGGCAGGGCCGGTGTCTCTCCTCATTTTCCAAGCACAAAGCTGAGCACTTGAGAACTAGCTTAATTCTTGTGAGTGGACCAGTTGGTTATCTCACTGAACAGGCAAAAGTAAATGGACCATAGGTGTCCACGGGTCTTTTTTTTTTTTTTTAGACAGAGTCTTACTCTGTCACCCACGCTGGAGTGCAGTGGCATGATCTAGGCTCACTGCAACCTCTGCTTCCTGGGTTCAAGCAATCCTCTTGCCTCAGCCTCCTGAGTAGCTGCGATTACAGGTATGTGCCACCATGCCTGGATAAGTTTTGTATTTTTAGTAGAGAGGGGTTCAGCCATGTTGGCTAGGCTAGTCTTGAACTCCTGACCTCAAGTGGTCTGTCTGCCTCAGCCTCCTAAAGTGCTGGGATTACAGGTGTGAGCCACTGCGCCCGGCCAATATGTGTGCATGTGTCTTTATAATTGAACAATTTACATTCATTTGGGTATATATCCAGTAATGAGATTGCTGGATCAAATGATATTTCTGATTTTAGGTCTTTGAGGAATTGCCACACTGTCTTCCACAATGATTAAACTAATTTGCACTCCCACCAACTGTGTCTAAATGTTCCTTTTTTTCTCTGCAAACTTGCCAGCATCTGTTATTTTTTGGCTTTTTAGTAATAGCCACTCTGACTGGTATGAGATGGTATCTCATTGTAGTTTTGATTTGCATTTCTTTAATGATCAGTGATATTAAGCTTTTTTCATATGATTGCAGCACTATCCACAATAGCAAAGACATGGAATCTACTACCCAAATGCCTAGCAATGGTAGACTGGCTAAATAAAATGTGGTACATATACACCATGGAATACTATGCAGCCATAAAAAAGAATGAGATCATGTCCTTTGCAGGGACATGGATGGAGTTGGAGGCCATTATCCTTAGTGAACTAACACAGAAAGAGAAACCAAATACCACGTGTTCTCATTCATAAGTGGGAGCTAAATGATGAGACCACATGGAGACATAGAGGGGAACAACACATGCTGGGGCCTATCAGAGGGTGGGAGGAGGGAGAGGATCAGGAGAAATAACTAATGGGTACTAGGCTTAATACCTGGGTGATAAAATCATCTGTACAACAAACCCCCATGACAGAAGTTTACCTATGTAACAAACCTGCACGTGTACCCCTGAACTTAAACGTTAAAAAAAAAAAAAGGGAATGGATCATCTTTTTATCCAGTGAAGCCTAGCTTGGTGTTGAGTGAGCTTTTACATAGGTTTCTGCACATCCGATCGCTGTCAAGGGCCCCCAGTCATGTTATGAACGCTGCTCAAATACTCACCAGTAAATGACCACAAAATAAATGGCAAAGACAAAACCGCAGCAAGAAGGAACAAGAGGAGCACACTCTTCCGTGGGCCTCTGTCCGGCCGGGTTCCTTATTTTCTCTGGGTGGAGGACTCCGGCCAGATGCGTCCAGCCACTGGCAGCCTCGGGGAGCAGTGGCCCTGAGAAGGAAGGCAGGAAGTGGCAGTGGTGAGCAGCGGTAGCTCGACTCGGGCAGCACTCACAGATTTCACGGAACACGGAGGAGGCTCTCGTCATGGGCTGACCACAGAGCCACAGCAGCACGCATGCTTTGCCTGGGTTACCTGAAACATCGCACCCAGGAGCCAGTGACGCATAGGGAGAGTTTCAGCAAGAATGCTGGGCCCGGCCGGGCGCAGTGGCTCACACCTGTAATCCCAGCACTTTGGGAGGCTGAGGAGAGTGGATCATGAGGTCAGGAGATCGAGACCATCCTGGCCAACATGGTGAACCCCATCTCCTAAAATACAAAAAAATCAGCGTGGCGTGGTGGCACCTGTAGTCCCAGCTACTTGGGAGGCTGAGGCAGGAGAATCCATTGAACCCTGGTGGTGGAGGTTACCATGAGCAGAGATTGCGCCACTGTACTCCAGCCTGGGCCACAGAGCGAGACTCCATCTAAAAAAACAAACAAACAAACAAAACGCTGGGTGGGCACACCTGTCCAAGGCCTCATTAAGTGCCTCATTTCTATCAGGACACATTCAGTGACAAAGACTTCTGAAATAAAGCTTTGGTTATTTCACACCCAACTTCACCCAGAAACACACAGAAGTATGTTCGTTCTGGGAGAACGAGATTGCTTTGGTAAAGAGATATTTTAAAGAGAGCTGTCTTAACATCATTTGGGAGCCGGGAGCGGCGGTTTATGCCTGTAATCCCAGCACTTTGGGAGGCTGAGGCGGGCGGATCACCTGAGGTCAGGAGTTCGAGACCAGCCTGACCAACATGAAGAAACCCCATCTCTACTAAAAACACAAAATTAGACGGGCGTGGTGGCGCATGCCTGTAATCCCAGCTACTCTGGAGGCTGAGGCAGGAGAATCAATTGAACCTGGGAGTCAGAGGTTGCAGTGAGCTGAGATCGTGCCATTGCACTCTAGCCTGGGCAACAAGAGCAAAATTCTGTCTTAAAACAACAACAACAACAACAACACCCACACACACACCCATCATTTAGGTATCTAAAAAAACATAATTTTTGTTAAATGAGAAAATTGTCAACCAATTCTTCTCCATATTCACAAAGGGCAAAAGGGAAGGATATAGGCTAGCATTTGGGGAAGAGGCATTGATTAGACTGCATGGGTGTTTTTTATTTATTATTACTTTTTAATGCTTTAAAACTTTATTTTTAAAAAAAACAGGATCTCACTCTATTGCCCAGGTTGAAGTGCAGTGGCATGATTAACCTCGAATTCCTGGGCTCAAGTGATCCTCCTGCCTCAGCCTCCTGAGTAACTGGGTTTACAGGTGTGCATCACCAAGCCTGGCTAATAATAATAATTATTATAGAATAATAAATAATGTATAATAATAATAATTTTAATTTTGGTTTTGCTTTGCTGTCCAGGCTGTTTTCAAACTCCTGAACTAAAGTGACCTTCTGACCTCAGCCCCCAAAGGACTGAGATTACAGGTGTGAGCCACCACACTTGGCCCCATAGACACTTTTTAATGTGAGGATGACGAATATGTAAAAGAGGCTTCCAAAAACAATGAAAAAACCTCCCTTCCTAGAGAGACAAGACAAGGACCTGTATATTCATTCCACAAATGCTATAATGAGCCCCTAAGGAGTGCATAGCACTAAGCTAGACGCTAGGCAGACAGGAGAGGAATAAAAGAGAATGTCTGATAGGAGAGATGGAATTCCCGTGTGAGAAGCAGCCATCACACACTCATCCAGCACACACGTGAGGGTCTGCATGGCAAACGACAGCATGCAAGGCTCCAGAGTGGATTGCAAAATCGGGTGAGAGTTCTGCTTCTAGGAATATGGCAGACTAGAAATCCTGAAACTCTGTTATAAAACTTTAAACTTTTAGAAAAACTAAGTTCAGTATTTTGAAGTGAGTGGATAAGCTTGTAGGAAGCTCCCATGGAACAGAACAGAAGTACAAGCTCAGGGGACCAGCCTACAACGACGCTGTGGCTGACCCAAAAATAACTTCCAACCCTGGGTGGCTTAGGAGATAAATGGGCCATCTTTTTATCCAGTGAAGTCTCACTTGCTGTATTATTATTATTTTTGAGATGGAGTCTTACTCTGTTGCCCAGGCTGGAGTGCAGTGGCATTATCACTGCAACCTCTGCCTCCCAGGTTCAAGCAATTCTCCTGTCTCAGCCTCCTGGGTAGCTGGAGTTACAGGCACAAGCCACCATACTCGGCTAATTTCTTGTATTTTTAGTAGAGATGAGGTTTCTTCATGTTGGTGAGGCTGCTCTCGAACTCCTAACCTCAGGTGATCCGCCCACCTTGGCCTCCCAAAGTGCTGGGATTACCGGTGTGAGCCACTGTGCAGGGCCATGATTCATAAAATTAAAAAGAGAGAGAGAGAGAGAACAATCTCTGCTGGCTCAAGGGTCTGCTTATTTTCTCCAGTGAAATAGAAAGAATATAGCTTGACCGGGAGTGGTGGCTCATGCCTATAATCCCAGCACTTTGGGAGGCCCAGGCAGGTGGATCCCTTGAGGTCAGGAGTTCAACATCAGCCTGGCCAACATGGCGAAACCTCATCTCTACTAAAAATACAAGAAATTAGCTGAGTATGGTGGCTCATGCCTATAACCCTAGCTACTCGAGAGGCTGAGGCAGGAGAATCACTTGAACCCAGGAGGTGGAGGTTGCGGTGAGGCAAGAGCACACTACTGCACTCCAGCCTGGGCAACAGAGCGAGACTCTGTCTTAAAGACAAAAAAGAAAAAGAAAAAGAAAAAAGAAAAAAAAAAGGCTGGGCGCGGTGGCTAATGCCTGTAATCTCAGCACTTTGGGAGGCTAAGGCAGGTGGATCACAAGGTCAGGAGTTCGAGATGAGCCTGGCCAATATGGTGAAACCCCTTCTTTATTAAAAATACAAAAAAAAAAAAAATTAGCCAGGCATGGTGGTGGGCTCCTGTATTCCTAGCTACTCGGGAGGCTGAGGCAGGAGATTTGCTTGAACACAGGAGGTGGAGGTAGAGGTGAACCGAGATCGCACCACTGCACTCCAGCCTGGGCAACAGAGCAAGACTCCGTGTCAAAAAAAAAAAAAAAAAAAGAAAGAAAAGAAAAGAAAGAATATAGTTTTTGAGCATACAGAAAGATGGCTTTGGCCGTGGTTCACACTGGTAATCTCAGCATTTTGGGAGGCCAGGCGGGGGGGATTACTTGAGCCGAGGCACTCCAGACCAGCCTGGACAACAGAGTAAGACTGCATCTTTGTTAAAAATAAGTTTTAACAAATTTAAGTTAGAAAACGAAAAGAAAGATGGGCTTTGGTTTGCAGCTCTACCATTCAACAATTCTATGCTCTTGGGCTGCACTTCATTGTCCTCCTGTGCCAGGGACACCACAGTTACCCCACAGGGTTATTTCAAGATATGAAAAATGTAGGCAAATGTTCGGTGCCTTATCCTTATCACATTTCTGCCAAAGGCTTGATTTTCATCTTTGAGACACAGAATTTCTAGCTTCCTTGAACTCAGAGAGAAAATGGCCTCAAACTCAACCCATCCATGACAGGTGTGACTTTAGAGAAGTTGTTTAATCTCCCTGAGCCTCAGTTTTCTTAACTTTGAAAGCAAGACTGAATCAAGGGCAGGTGAATAGGCTTCATCTCACTTGCCAGCTTCTATTGATGGGCAATGGTTGCCTGGCACCCTGACCACAGTGTTAGGGACAAGCTGTGCAAGCTGACCCCTTCCCCCTCCACTGCTTGCTCTGCAGCTGCATTCCTGAACCCCTACCTAGGTGCCATATCAAGGCTGCCAGACACGCTGCAATTAAGCAAAGCCTGATTCCAGCCATCTTTGCAGCTCAAATGTTTGTTAACCATTCTTGTAAATTCCTGTTTGATGCATATCTGTAAAAAATCCTGGTTTCTCTCTTTTTTTCAAAAAGACTGCCGCCACAAAAGTCACAGGATGATGTGTTGTAGATCTGTTACAAGTTAACAAACTATCTCTGTGCCTGTTACCAGCGAATGGATGACCTCAGTCCTGCAACTCCCTCATGCCCCTCTCACCCCATATAAACCCCTCGTTTTGTAAACTCAGGGCAGCCTCCTCTGACTTACGGACCAGACTGGCAGGTTAATAGAACTTGCTTGCCTGACTTCGGTCTCTTCTCCTTTCTCTCGGCTACCCTTACACATGGAAGATTTCTGAATCTGCTTTTAGAGTCTGTGGGAGAAAAGGTCCTGACCAGTTAGCATCTGATCAATGTGCTAAGAGCAAGGGCAGCCGTCTTAATCCTCTTCCAAATGTCTGTGAAGGAAAGGCCAACTGAAACGGCTGGTCAGTCATCCAGACAGTCTAAATAATCAAGGCTGTGATGAACTCCCTGCTCATCTGGTATTTTCTTTAAGTGAACAAGTCAGCATATGGCGTCGGCTGATTTTAGCCCTAACGTGAATGTCACGAAAGAGCTAAGTGTACTTTTAGGAAGTGTCTGCTTGTAAGTTCATATGTAAAATGACATCATGCCAAGGCTTCCTGACAGAGAAGAACATTTTCTGGGGAAAGTTTTGACCTTTAGAAAGGGGTCTTCATTTCAAGCCGGCTTTTGGCCTCCAGCTGCAGTAATCAACACCCATAGTAGTTAAATGTGAAACTCTGATTTAGTGTATGAGTCATTGGAGCCCAGGAAGGGACCGGGGAATACCCTGTCCACTAGAGGCGGCCAACCTTGCTGGGGGAGGAGGGGTGAATCAGATAATAGCTATGCTTGAGAATCTCTGAGCTGATATTCCCCCCTCACCCTTCCCCCCCTACCCCCGCTGTCTCAAGTAACCCAGACGCTTTTTCCTTTGTTTAAAACAAACAAATAAATCAAATCAAAACAAAACAAACGAAACAAAAAACAATGCACCAGTACACCAAATGGGATTTTGGAAACTAATTTCCAAATTGTTACATCTTGAATTCTTTTGAAGGCATCTCTTAGCTGTTTGTCTGTTTTAGCTTTTAAACCTGGGGATTTCATAAATATACAGACAGGTGCTGCTCACTTGGTTTCAGCAGCCGTGAGTTCATGGCTGGTCTCATTTTATCTACACCCTGTCTACTTCCTGCACCCCATCTCCTGGGTGATTTTGATGTAAATCTCACACATCATATCACTTCATCATCAGTAAATTCAATGGGTTTATCTTTTTCTTTTTCTTTTTCTTTGTTTTTTTTTGGAGTCTTGCTCTGTCACCCAGGCTGGAGTGCAGTGGTGCAATCTCGGCTCACTGCAGCCTCTGCCTTGGGGGTTCAAGCGATTCTCTTGCCTCAGTTTCCTGAGTAGCTAAGACTACAGGCATGCACCACCATGCCCAGCTAATTTTTGTATTTTTAGTAGAGACAGGGTTTCACCATATTGGTTCCCAAGGCTGATCTGGAACTCCTGACCTCAGGTGATCTGCCTGCCTTTGCCTCCCAAAAGTGCTGGGATTACAGGTGTGAGCCACTGCACCTGGCCTCAGTGGGGTTTTTAAATTTGTGGTTTTACAAGTTAAACAAGCGAAGGCCAAGCAAGTTGTCTTTGTCAACGTTAATAGTCCATCTGCTATTATTTCACATTTACAGTAACTTGTCCTGGGTCACACAAGTAGTTAGTGACAGAGCCAGGAGCTAAGCTGAGGCATTCTAGCTCACACCAGCAGATAAAGTGTCTACACATGGTACCTTGTCAAACTGCAATATGAAATACTGAATGTAGAAGGTTACTGGTAGCTTGCCTAATAGGCTTAACAAATATTTTATCAAGCACCGACCATGTTCACAACAATCACTTATATATGAATGGTGTTTTGCAATGTACAAAACCCCTTTCAACTGCCTCATAGCCCTCCAAGAGTTATTGTGCATACTTTATAAAGAAAGAAACTAAAGTTCTGAATGGCCAACTACATTTCTCAGACATTTGCCAATAAGGGGAATGTTTCAAACTCTTATTTCAAGATCAATGTTCCTTTGAATATAGGCTGTAGAAATTGCAATCCACAAAGGAGGAAAAGTAAAAAGCACTGTATAAGTGTAGGTTATTGTGTGTCTCTCTATCAAAAAAAAAGTAAGCAGTTTTTCATTAAGCAGAGTGAATACGCTGAGCGCCATGACTCATGCCTGTAATTGCAGCATTTTGGGAGGCCGAGGTGGGTGGATCACTAAGTCAGGAGTTCAAGACCAGCCTGGCCAACACAGTGAAACCCCATCTCTACTAAAAAAAATACAAATGTAGCTGGGTGTGGTAGTACACGCCTGTAGTCCCAGCTACTCAGAAGGCTGAGGCAGGAGAATCGCTTGAACCTGGGAGGTGGAGGATGCAGTGAGCCAAGACCATGCCATTGCACTGGATCCAGCCTGGGTGACAGGGCGTGACTCCATCTCAAAAAACAAAGAAAAAGAAGAGTAAATAGTGTACCAACTGAACTCCCTGCAAATGACTTGTGGGTATCTAAAGGGTTCATGTATGGATGACTATACCAACATCACACTTTGGTAATAAACTTAAGGTCTGAGAAGGTGGACTGTGCTCTAGAGAAAATAAGAGATCCTACAGGAAATTTTGAATTATTAAAGCCACTCGTCTTAGACTGGCCCTGTCCACCCCATGCCAGAGGAAGGGGTCTGTTTGGATGTTTGAGATCTGATACGAAGTCAGATAGAGAACGTCTGTCTGAGGAGTAGCCTTTCAGAAATATACAAGCCATGAAATTACATTTCCTGTAGTTTCAAGGAAAACATTCACTGGAGCTTGTTCCCTCACTCTGTCTCCTGCATAACTCCACTAGTGCCAGGGAAATGAGAGGAGAATGCGCTGTCTGTTCCTGGCATCTCCACTCTTGCAAACTCTTAAAAGTCACCCATTGTATTACTTGAATCTTATATTTTGAGGCCTCTTAATGAAAATATTGAAGTCACCCTATACATTAAGCACTCTTTCCACATGCTGAAAAACAACCTATGTGTTAATTTTTTTACTTTATCAATGGAAAAAAAAGTTTATTTATGCTAATTAAAAGGTGCTTCCTTGAATTCCTTTTGCATGTCCATTTTTTTTTTTTTGAGATGGGGTCTCACTCACTGTCACCCAGGCTGGAGTGCAGTTGTTGACCTCGGCTCACTGCAATCTCCGCCTCCTGATTCACGGGATTCTCCTGCCTCAGCCTCCGGAGTAGCCCCTGGAATTACAGGTGCCCATCACTACGCCCAGCGTTCTTTTGCATGTTCTTAAAATATATTTCTAAACAATTAAATATCTATTGCAAGCACATTTTAAAGTAATTTTTGATTTAGTATATTCTAATGAATGACTTCTTATATTTAGATTTAACCTAATTGAGTTTTTTAAAAAGTCATAATTAGGCCAGGCACAGTGGCTCATATCTGTAATCTCAACATGTTGGGAGGCAGAGAGGGAGGATTGCCTGAGCCCAGGAGTTCAAGACCAGCCTGGGCAACATAACAAGACCCTATCTCTATAAAAAGTAAAACAATTCAGCCAGGTGTGGTGGCTCACACCTGTAATCCCAGCTACTTGGGAGGCTGAGGCAGGAGGATTGCTTGACTCCACAGGTCAAGGCTGCAGTGAGCCATGATTGCATCACTGCACTCCAGCCTGGGTGACAGAGCCAGACCCTGTCTTGAAAATAAATAAGGCCTGGCACGGTGGCTCATATCTGTAATCCCAGCACTGTGGGAGGCTGAGATGGGTGGATCACCTGAGGTCAGGAGTTTGAGACCAGCCTGGCCAACGTGGTAAAACTCCATCTCCACTACAAATCCAAAAATTAGCCAGGAGTGATGGTGCATGGCCGTAGTCCCAGCTACTTGGGAGACTGAGGCAGGAGAATTGCTTGAACCTGGGAGGTGGAGGTTGCAGTGAGCTAAGATCATGCCACTGTACTTCAGCCTGGCGACAGAGCGAGACTCTGTCTCAAAAATAAATAAATAAATATAAAAAGTCATAATTATTTTTTAATGAGTGCTAAATATTCAGTCAGCTTTCCAAATCATGGATCTTTGCCAAATTGTAATGTTTAATGGTTTTAGCTTTTTCTTGGAGACAAGCCAGGAAAATCTGCTTACTCAAATACTTTTTAAACTACAATAAAATTATCTCAGAAAGGCAGATACAATGCATTTTTCTTTCTGGAAGGAACTAATGAAGTTAAGGTGTTTGCCTTTTATTCTAGAGGCTTCAAACACTGTGGTAGGTAGAGAAAAATTAAAGCAGCAAGGCATTGTGGGAAAGTCTACAGAGGATAATGAATCTTGTTTATGCATGGCATGACTTTGTTCCCATCATTAATTCTTGCTTCCAACCCTTAGAGGGTCACTCTGCTGTGTCCTTAAAATGGAATGTCAAAGCAACCCCTTTCCTAGAAAATTAACAGCCTAAAGTCTTTTTTTTTTTTTTTTTTTTTAGATGGAGTTTTGCTCTTGTTGCCCAGGCTGGAGTACAATGGTGTGATCTCGGCTCACTGCAACCTCCGCCTCCAGGTTCAAGTGGTTCTCCTGCCTCAGCCTCCCGAGTAGCTGGGATTACAGGCATGTGCCACCACACCTGGCTAATTTTGTATTTTCAGTAGAGACAGGGTTGCTCCATGTTGATCAGGCTAGTCTCGAACTCACAACCTTGGGTGATCTGCCTGCCTCAGCCTCCCAAAGTGCTGGGATTACAGGCATGAGCCACCAAGCCCAGCCAGTCAGTTTTTTTGTTGTTGTTGTATTGTTGTTCTAAAAAAAACTCTAACCAGACACTTTTTTTCTTTCACCTGAGCTTAGTCAACAATTGTTTGCTGCAGGACTCTGGTTCACCTGAGCTATAGAACCAGCTGAGGACAGACCTCATGTCCGGTGAATCTTAAGGGCTGGTAGATCCTAAGGGCCAATGAGTATTTAGTGAGGATTTGGAGTCTAGACTCTACCCTAAAGTTTAGATGATGCTGACCAGGAATTTATTTTAAAAGTGCACTCTTAAGTGATCGTCTACGTCTTGTTTGTTTTGAAGAGCAAAGCTCTAAAGACTAAACAAAAACATATGTACCAGAAACATTTCTGCTTCAAAGGACCCATAATAAAATAAAATTTCCAACCACATCTCCTAAACCCCCAAACAAGGAAATGAATGCGTGATCTGGAGAAATTGCACCCTCTATAGCATTGATAACTAACTTTTATTTTTTATTCATTTATTTTTTCAGACAGGGTCTGGCTTGGTCACCCAGGCTAGAGCGACTCACTGCAGCCTCAATCTCCCAGGCTGAAACAATCCTCCCATTTCAGCCTCCAGAGTAGCTGGGGCTACAGGTGTTCACCATTATACCTGGCTAATTTTTATATTTTTGTAGAGTCAAGGTTTCACCATTTTGCCCAGGCTCGTCTTGAACACCTGGGCTCAAGCAATCCTCCTACCTTGGTCTCTCAAAGTTCTGGGATTACAGGTGTGAGCCACCACGCCCAGCAATAACTACTTTATAGTGAGGTCAGGCATATTCCCAGTATTTCACATGTATCACCTCATTTAATCTTCACGACAAGTCTCTGAGGCAGCTGTGTTATCATGGCCGTCTTACAGATGAGTAAAATCAAAGCACAGAGAGGGTAAGGAACTTCCCAAGCCACAGAGCCAGGAGCGCTGCAGTGGGGATTCAAACCCAGGCTGTGCATTTCAGAGTCCATGTTTCGAATTGCTTTTCTGCAACAGCCAGTCCAATTGAGTACTTTCTCTGCACAGTCCCCTGCTGAGCACATAAAATGCATCATCTCATGGAATCCCCTCGGCCGTACTATGAATTAACACCGTCATCCCCATTTTACGTGTGAGATTTTGATGAACTACATTTGTTCAGTCAGCTGAATCGACCTTTGAAACCATGTTTATCCCACTCGAAACCCAGCTCTTAACCAGAGTACAACCAATACACACTGGCCTTTGTGTACTTCCCGGATTCAGGCAACCCAACACCGTATACAGAGATGGCAATAGTGACATTTTTTTTGGTCTGTGCTTAAAACAGGAACAAGAACAGAAAGAATATGAGGAACTACAGGGATATGAAACTCTTACTTTTTCATAGCTATTAGTAAGGTTCCTGGGCTAAAGATTAAATTATTAGAAATAATTATTTGCTGAATCAAGTGTGTGTTTAGCAAAGCTTGGCATAAGGAGTAATCAGTTACTGGAAAAGTGTAAACAGCATATTCTACATAGTATAGTATAGTGGTTCTCAGCCTTATACCAAATGCCTCCCTGATTATCCTGAAATGAAACTGATAGAAAATAAAATTTAAACAGATATCAATTTTTTTTTTTGAGGTGGAGTCTCACTCTGTTATCCAGGCTGGAGTGCAATGGCAAGATCTCGGCTCATTGCAAACTCTGCTTCCCAGGTTCAAGCGATTCTCCTGCTTCAGCCTCCTGAGTAGCTGGGATTACAGGCACCCACCACCACGCCCGGCTAATTTTTGTTTGTTTAGTAGAGACAGGGTTTCACCATGTTGGCCTGGCTGGTCTCAAACTCCTGACCTCAAGTGATATGGCTGTTTTGGCCTCCCAAAGTGCTAGGATTATAGGCATGAGCCACCGTGCCCAGCCTGTTTCGTTTTTACAGACAGGATTTTGCTACATTGCCCAGGCCTGGAACTCCTGGGCTCAAGCAAACCTCTCACTTCAACTTTCCAAGTAGCTGGTAATGAGTCAATGGTTAATTCTAGGCTTAGGGGGAAAAAGCCTAGTGCACTACATGACCTAGCTCTAAATAGCATAACAATCATGTAAACACTGAATATTAATCTAATTGGTTATATTTTAATTACTTTTTAATTCTTTTTCTTTTTCTTTTGTTTTTCTGAAATGGGGATCTCACTCTGTTGCCCAGGCTGCAGTGCCGTGGCGTGATCACAGCTTACCGCAGCCTTCAACTCTTGGGCTCAAGCAATCCTCTGATCTCATCCTCCCAAGTAGCTGGGACTGCAGGCACATGCCACCATGTCTGGCTAATTTGCTTTTGTATTTTCTGTAGAGTTGGAGTCTTGCTATGTTGCCCAGACTTGTCTCAAACTCCTGGCCTCAAGTGATCCTCCTGCCTCAGCCTCCCAGAAATGCTGGAATTTATAGGCATGAGCCACTGCATCTGGCTTGGAGTTTATGTTGGAAGGAGATGGGAAGTGTCTACACATGTGGTGGGGGCTGATATTATAAAAGAGAACTAAACGTTCGTCTTTCATATACAGAAATTGATAGATAAAGCCTAAAACAGAAAAATAAAGAGGTGGAAATATAGCCATGTTATTTAGTGATAAGGCAAATGTTTCCCAAATAATCAGTTAAAATTGTTGAAAGTTGTTTCCCCTGGTGTGCAGAAAATGAAAAAGGGGGTGGTTTAGGGAACTGCTGTTTTTTGTTAGAACCCATAAAGAACGATTTAATTTCTTTTTCCTGCTTCCAGTGGGGCTAGACGATTTAATTCTTGAACCATGGAATATGTGAGCAACTGCTGCAAGGTCACTGTGGCTGGAGAGGGTGGACAATGAGGAAAAGCCCACAGCCTGAGCCTGGACAGAAAGCCGGGGTCACGGAGGGCCTTGTCAGTTACCTCATCCCAGGACCTCATCTTAGGAGCCCTGAGAAGCTTCCCAAACCTTTTCTGCGGGAGGATGTCTCAGACTAACGCTCAAGAAGAGCACTGTCTAGGGTGCTGAGAACACGTGTTGAGTGAGACGAGAGTGAAGAAGAAGCAGGTTTCCCGTATGGTGGTCGCTCGTCTTCTTTACAGCCTGGGGGATGGTTACAAGTTACAGACAAGGCTTATGAAACATACGCTGAGGAGCACACATCTGAGACAAAAGGCACAAAGCTGTATGGCTTTTGTGGAGACGAGTTTGAGTTGTCTGAAAGTCATTTAGGTGAAGATGTCAGGTGGGCAGTTTATGGACACACGGGCATAAAGATATGGGACTCCAGAATAAAAGGGGGTGTGAGGGGCTGAGGGTTGAAAACTTACCTGTTTTGTACACTGTTCAGTATTTGGTGATAGGTACCCTGAAAGCCCAATCTTCACTATTACATGATATACCCTTGCAACAAACACGTATGTGTGCCCCCTGAATCTAAGAAGTACAAAAAAAAAAAAAAATTACAGGGCATGGGCTTAGTGAAAAGATCTGGCTGAGATGTGTAAACGTAAGAGTCATAAGCATGCAGACTGATAGCCATGATTGTCGCATGTAGCATATAACATGTAGATTGATAGCCATGATCAGCATGTAGATGGATAGCCCCAGAATAGGTGAGATGACTTAGAAAGAGAACCAAGAGTGAAAATATCTCGGGCTGAGCCTTGTGATACTCTGCAAAGAAGAGAAAGAAGCTTGAGCAAGGTAGGAGAGAACCAGTGGAGTGTGTGAGGCAGCCAGGTGAAGAGCCACATGGCTGGACCTTCACCTTAATTCAGGTATTCAAATGGAAATGCCTCCGGAAGGAGTTTGGCCCGGCCATACAGAGCTGCAGCGCTAGGGACTGCTAGAGGGAGAAGACAGGGTCCCCAGGGTGTGCCACCATAGTGCGATGCCCGCCACAAAGGCTGATGAAGCAAACAGGTGCAAAGAAAGTGTTCACACGATCAGAAAAATAAAAGAGAAACTGAGCAAAACAAACCTATTACAACAAACAAGAAATTCACTAAACTTCTGGGAGTTTTGAGACCTACCTTCCCCACCTGAAAAACTGTTAGAACAAATGGATTTATAAGAAATTGTTTGATGCATAAAGATGAGGTAGTGTGATTTCTTTCATTTTTGATCATTCATCTGGGTGGATTGATGCAAATCCTCAAATGGCTTAGCCTTAGCCACTGAGATGTGACGATTCCGGGTGGTGCCTCCTCTCCGTGGTGGCCTCAGGCTGTGTGGTCAGGAGCCCGGTTCCACCATGACTGCTTATCACACTCTGAGCCTGAGGGCTTTCCAGCTGCTGAAACCACTTCCTAAGTTCAAGAAATGAGATGCTTTTCTACTCAGGCAAAATGCGAAATTATAAACACAAGCCCTCTTGAAAGGGTAGCTGGGTAAAGTTATGCTAAATTGAAATGCCTACTTTAAAAGTCTAAAAATAATAACATCTTTGTGAAAAGAGTGTTATCAATTGCTATTTTTCTCTACATAGTGTCTTAATAAAACATCAAGAAGTATTAAACTTTTTACTTTAGGGAAAAAAAGTCAATGAAGCTAAGTGTGCACAAGTTTTACGTCTTTGGAAGAAGCAACTGGGTATATTCTGCATATTGCTTTATTTCTATTGATGCTAAATAAATGTGAAAAGCCTCAAAAAATGCTTAATGCCAATGAATGGCACCTCCTAGGAGTCAAAATAGAGTATTAGAAAAATCACAGGAAGCCAAGCGCGGTGGCTTGTGCCTGTAATCCCACCACTTTGAGAGGCTAAGGTGGGTGGATCACCAGGTCAGGAGTTCGAGACCAGCCTGGCCAACATGGTGAAACCCTGTCTCTACTAAAAATACAAAAATTAGCCAGATGTGATGGTGCACGCCGGTAGTCCCAGCTAGTCAGGAGGCTGAGGCAGGAGAATTGCTCAAACCCAGGAGGTGGAGGTTGCAGTGAGCCAAAACCATGCCATTAACACTCCAGCCTGGGTGACGGAGTGAGACTCTGTCTCAAAAAAAAAAAAAAAAAAAAAAGGAAGGAAAGAAAGAAAGATCACAGAAGAGGCTGAGCACAATGGTTCAAGCCTGTAATCCTGGCAATTTGGGAGGCCGAGTGGAAGGATCCTGTGAGCCCAGGAGTTTCAGACCATCCTGGGCAACATAGTGAGATCCTGACTCTATAAAAAAATCAAAAACTGACGATTGCTTGAGCCCAGGAGGTCGAGGTTGCAATGAGCTGTGATTGTACCACTGCACTCCTGCTAGGTGACAGGAAAGAGACCCTGTCTCAAGAAAATACAAATACAAATCATGGAAGAGGGTTTCACTACACAGGCTATAGCTTACACTGTCACCTGTTGCAATAAAAGGAAATACTGACCTCTTTTACTTTTCCTGTCCCCAAACAATACTTGTTAAACAATGCTTTAGAAAAAAAATTGCTAGGAATTTATTTTACTCTTTTCATCTATTTCTTTACTTCTTCATTTGTATCACTATATTTTGATTGGTTGAGAATTTAGGCTAAGAGGCTGAGTGAATCGTATCTAAAGTTCAGCTCCCCAAGAAAATACATATAATTTGGTCACAGTCTTGGTTGCAAACAATAAAAACTGACTCCAGCAAACTTATGCAAATAAGCAATTTATCGGAAACATATGGAATGACTCAGGGCATCAGAAAACAGGTAGCAACTGAAGGGGGCTGGGCAGCTGAGTACACTCCAGGGGCAGGCTGGTGAGAACATGGCCATTGGTTTTCTAGCTGCAGGTTCTGACTACTTTCCACCTTTGACTGGTGGTCTTTGCCTCTCAACCCCATCCTGCCACCATGAGTAATCTCCAATCGTCCTGAATCTCTGCCCTCAAGATGTAAGGTTCTTGGTGAGAACAACCAACTGACCCAGCCTTGGTCAATAGCCCATACTATGGACTCCAGAGAGAGAGAAAACAAAATACTCTTCCCTCTTTGGGATCTGTAGAGGAAGACAGGACCCTGCTACCATAAAGACTCAGACAACTGGGCATTCCCCAACACCAGAAAGGGAGTTCCAGTGCTAGGCAGCAAAAAAAGACAAGATCATCATAGCAGTGTTTTTCAAACGTATTTTGACTGTAAATCTGGGTAAGAAATACATTTTACAGCAAACATCAACACACACACAAACACTTATACACATACATACAAGTAAGTTTCACATGATGATACTTATCAGGACTAGTCAGACCCACCACCTCCTGTCCTGTGGTGGAGGAAAAACACTAGGGGTGCTTGGCACATCGACTGCAATGCCAATAACATCACCAGAGTGTTCAGTGTGTGCAACCTGCACAACCATACCTGGCAGCCCTGTGTCCCATGCATTTGATTCTATTTTCTTCTGAATTTTTTGTAAATGCTCATTACAAACCACTAACTTGACTTTGTAACCCCAATAGATCTCAACCTCAATTTGAAAGACATTGCATTACATTATGCTCAGGGCAGTGGGTTAGAAGTAACTGAGCGCCCTTAGAGTCCATTTCTAGTTTGAGAGGTTCTCTGACAATTCCAGGCTGCAGCTGATCCAGAAGAAAGCCTGTTCTAAACTTTCGCCTCTCACGGGGGCCTCCCTTTTCTCTCCATGGAGCTTTTAAAATCCATTTGCTTCTCATTTGGCCACGTAATTAACTCTACATGAGGAAGGTAATCAGGCCACGTTTACCTCCCTCCTTCCTTCCCTCCCTCCTTTGTTTCCTCCCTTTCTCCCTTCCCTTCTTTCCTTTCCTTCCTTCCCTCTCTCTCTCCCTCTTTCCCTCCCTCCATTCTTTCTCTACCTCCTCCCTCCTCCCTCTCTTCCCACCTCCCTTCTTGTTTCTTTCTTTTCCTTCCTTCTCTCCCTCTCTCCCTCCCTCCCTCCCTCCCTTCCTTCTTTCCCTCCTTCCACCACTCCTTTCTTTCCCTCCCTCCTCCCTCTTCCCTCCCTCCCTCCCTCCTCCCCTTCCTTCCTTCCTTCCTTCCTTCCTTCCTTCCTTCCTTCCTTCCTTCCTTCCTTCCTT
>CAUYLG010043722.1:0-14999 GCA_963573385.1 Cacajao melanocephalus
CCACACATCTACAACCATCTGATCTTTGACATACCTGATAAAAACAAACAATGGGGAAAGGATTCCCTATTTAATAAGTGATGTTGGGAAAACTGGCTAGTCATATGCAGAAAGCTGAAACTGAATCCCTTGAGTTAACAAAAATTAACTCAAGATGGATTAAAGACTTAAACATAAGACCCAAAACCATAAAAATCTTAGAAGAAAATCCAGGCAATACCATTCAGGACGTAGGTATGGGAAAAGACATCATGACTAAACATCAAAAGCAATGGCAACAAAAGCCATAACTGACAAATGGGGTCTAGTTAAACTAAAGAGCTCTGCACAGAACAAAACAAAAAACAAAAAAACAAAAAAGGAACCTATCATTAGAGTGAACAGGTAACCTACAGAATGGGAGAAAATTTTTGCAATCTATCCATCTGACAAAGGGCTAATATCCAGAACCTACAATGAACTTAAATAAATTTACAAGAAAAAAACAAACAATTCCATCAAAAAGTTGGCAAAGGATATGAACAGACAATTCTCAAAAGGAGACATTTATGCAGTCAACAAAGGTATAAAAAAAGGCTCATCATCACTGGTTATTAGAGAAATGCAAATCAAAACCACATTGAGATACCATCTCATGCCAGTTAGAATGATGATCATCAAGAAGTCAGTAGACAACAGAGGCTGGAGAGAACGTGGAGAAATAGAAATGCTTTCACACTGTTAGTGGGAGTGTAAATTAGTCCAAGCATTGTGAAAGACAGTGTGGTGATTCCTCAAGGATCTAGAAATAGAAATGCCATTTGACCCAGGGATCCCATTACTGGGTATATAGCCAAAGAAATATAAATCATTTTATTATAAAGACACATGCACATGTATGTTCATTTTGGCACTATTCAATAGCAAAGACTTGGAACAAACCCAAATGCCAATCAAAGACAGACTGGATAAATAAAATGTGGCACATATACACCATGGAATACTATGCAGCCATTAAGAAAGATGAGTTCATGTCCTTTGCAGGGACATGGCTGAAGCTGGAAACCATCATTCTCAGCAAACTGACACAGGAACAGAAAACCAAACGCCACATGTTCTCATTCATAAGTGGGAGTTGAACAATGAGAACACATGGACACAGGGAGAGGAACATCACACAGTGGGGCCTGTTGGGGGGTCAGAGCCTAGGGGAGGGATAGCATTAGGAGAAATACCTAATGCAGATGACGGGTGATGGATGCAGCAAACCACAATGTCATGTGTATACCTATGTAACCAACCTGCACGTTCTGCACATGTACCCCAGAAGTTAAAGTATAATAATAAAAAATAAAAATAAAAAAGTGGGATAATCTAAAACAAAAATCTGACCACACGACTCCATCTTAAACTCTTTTAATAATTGATCTCCATTTTCTGCAGAGTAAATATCAAGCAGATTAGAATACAGGTGCAACCTGCCCCACCTCTAAAAAGTGACTACTCAAGTAAAAAGTAACTCATTACCAAATAGAACATATATTTTAAGGCAAATATCTAGTAACACTTGTTGGCTTTTACATGAAATTTTGCTTCTCTCATCATCCTTTCTTTTGATTTGTTAATGTCACAGTATTTACCATGACATATATATATATATCTATATATATATATATATACACACACACACACACACACATATATATGTATATATATGTCTATGTTTGCCTCTTCCCAAATAATAGTTTAATTATACATGCATATAAAGACTTAAGTAAATGGATAGAAAATATATTGCTCAGTCATATGGATATTGTCATACTGAAAATCTATAAAAATCAGTAGCTATGGCTACAAGAAAAATTATGATTAAAAAACTGCTTCTACTTATCTTCAATCTATTCATGTTGGAATTTCATTTAGATCCATCTTTAAAATGATGGCTAGAATATTCCTGCTCTGTAATATACACATATAATTCTTGAGCCTGAAGAAATAGTAAAAGTATGTACACAGGGAAGAATTGTTTGAATATGAGTGCTTTTAGATATGGAGAGTTTGTATTTCACATTGCTTTACTAATATCTCTGCAGTTATTTATTCATTTAACTTTCACAGTTTGAGCATCTACTCTTATGCTTCATGTTGAGATAAAACATAAAGCACTTATATTATCTTCATTCAGGGAGCGGTGAGAGACAAAGTCATAGATTTTCTTTTTAAGGATTCTCAAATCAGTGGTACAAATATAAAATTTCTTTTCTAATTAGTGAGTCCCATTATGTTATGCAAAATTTATTTCATTTCATAAAGACAACGTGAGAAAAATTTAAAAATTTTCTAATAACTCTGTTATAAAATAGCCGATTTAAAAATTTAACCTCAGATGAATATTTCTGATTCTCTCATCCCTCAACCAGAGGATTGAGTTGTCACCTGTGGTTTGAAAGAGATGCCTCCCTGTGTGTCTCTGTGTCATCTCTTCTACACTTCCCACATCTGGGTCCAGAACTTTGAGAATGAAAGTATATAGATAGGTGAGAAGGCTACACCGGCCATCGACAGGTGTCCATGTCCTCACTCTGCTTCTAATTGCTCCAGTTAGTTCCTAGTAGTCCTGCAGAAATGGTGATCTCCCAGTAGGTGGCGTGTATGGTTTTCTCAGGGCCTTGCTCTTGCTCTGCTTCATTCCAGGCTACTTATTCACTGAGTACCTCTTCAGAGAAGACCAGGTAGGTCCTCCTTCAGGAATTCCATGCCCTCCATTTGGGGCATTCCCTAACGTGGAAAGCTAAATAGCTTCCACAGGGTGATCTTCTGTGCTTCATCACATGGACTCAAGAAAGTCACAGAGATGCTCTCCACACAAGATAGAAATTCCCAGAGGATAACTTGCACTATTATTTGTTCAAAATATTGTCAAATAATAGTTCCTGTGTTCAAAAGAGATTACTCAATGATAAATTATGTAAGATTAAATGGTTTACTACATTGTAATGATCCACAGAGCTTATTATAATTTCTATATTCTAAATCTTCAAGAGAGTGTTATATTAAGTAATGATTTAACATTTACTTATGACTGTTCTTCAGAACATACTTTAAGAAAAGTTCATCAATGCAAATTCTGAATTTCATATTAGGATAAATAAAAATTATTAGATTAAGTACTATAGGATATAAGACACTTTAGCAGAGGATATTCTGTTTATAACAAATTTTGTCATTTAAAAGCCTTCAAATAAACATTTTCTCACCACTTTTCTGGATTAGAACCATACAATTGGTATCAAATTTCAAAGGCAAACCATAGGGAATTAATACCTACATTGTTTGGTACCAGTTTTATGTCCAAGTTTATCTAGTATATAATTCCATCAATTTGCTTAATTCTTGAAAAAGACTGCCTTTGAATAATGTAAAATTTGATACGGAGCTGAATTAAATAATTGTAGCATTTAACAGGATTGCTTTTGGTTAGAAATTTTTTTATGGTTTTGAGTAAAATATTAAGTGATAAAGTAGAAGTTTTTCTAAGAAAATATTTGCATTTAGTGTCAAAGGCAATCTCATTGTATTAACAAAAGGCTTATGCTGCTATGGGTTTTTATCCTAAAATTAATGTTCTCTTCTTAGGGTTGAAAATGAAATATTGAAAAAGAAATGACTTTTGAACAATATAGCTTTCTTTGCAAGCTTGTTGTAACAATGAACCATCTCTTTAGTCTATCTGTGTATACAAACAAATTATTCAAGTCATAATATGAGAATTATTGAATCAACAGAGAAAAAGTTTATAATAATAATGAAGAAATTATTGTAGTGAAAAGGGCAAACATATTGGAATTTGATCTTGCTTGAATGCTAACTTTGTGATTGGATACTGTATGATTATAAACATAATAATTTCATTGAGTTTCCCAGCATTTGAATAAACTTTACTGGGTGTTGTGAATGTTAATTGTGGAAGTCTCCATCAAGAAAATGTCAGTTGAGTTGGACTGTGAAGGATGAACAGACTTAGACAATTGTCTATGGAGAGAAGACAATTCAGAGAAGATAAAACATGAAGAAAGAAGATTATGCATCAATTAACGTGGGTTTGGGAAAATGCTCAGTATGCCACTGAGAAATGTTCTCTGTGTGTGGAAAAAGCAGCTAGTTATGGAGAGCATAGATTATGCCAGTCCTGGAATGCTATGCTAAGATATGCAGACATAATTTGTAGACAATAGGTACATTTTAAAGTTGCAGCAAGGTATGCCATGAATGGTACATATTTTAGCTGGTAGCACTGTAGTCCATGTTAAGAATATATTAGAACTTATGCTAAGAGAAATAATCAAGACACTGAGAGACACATACTGTATGATAGCACTTATTTGTTGAGTCTAGAAAAGTTGAACTAATGGAAACAGAGTAGAATGGTGGTTGTCAGGGGCTGAGGAGTGGAGGAAATTGGGAGATGTTGATCAAAGGGTACAAAATTTTAGTTATAAGATGAACACAATAACTTATGACACATAACTTATGAGTTATAAGTTCTGGGCTCTAATGTACAGTGTGGGTGGTGCTGGCTATATTAATTAATTTGATTATAATAATCACTTCACAATCTATATCAGGCTATGACATTGTATTCCTTAAATGTGTATGACCTTTATTTGTCAATGAAATATTTTTAAGTTATAAAAAAGAATGTATTAAACCTGAAACTACTAAGACTGCTATTACAGTACACCTAGTAAGACATGAAGGTTTCCTATGATTGGTAGTGATTTTGAGCATGGAAATTAAGTATTTTAAGTGAAAGTCATTCAGTGGTAGGAAAAATGATTAGTGGAACTAAAAGAAAATTCTTATACAAAAGTAGTTTGATCTTACAGAACTTAGAGGCTTGCAAAGTATAGGAAAACAGTTACTCTGTTTGCATAAGTCTATGTGGTTACCTGTGTCTTTGTGAATATGCTCATTTTCTCTTGGAGTTTCTCTTTGGATTAACTTTCTCTACTTGCCAGGTGCACAGACAAGAACATTTTATTAGTATTAGCTTTATTAGTGTTGAACACTGTTCCAAATTTACTGGACCAGTAAGGTGGGTTGCTTCCCCTCACCCACAGGGCTATTCTTAATGTAGAATAAGCCGGACAATTTCTCTAAGGTGGGAAATATGGTTTCAGTAAAGAAGTTACAGACTGAGAAAATGAATGGCTTTTCCAGTTTAGAAGAAACAGTTAGAAAGTAATAGAATGAGAACAACTTTATGATAAACTGAATGTTAGATGAAGGACAGGAAGGTGTTAAAATTATCAGCCTTGGGAAGATATGAGGCATTCCTTCTGAGAAAATGAACTCCTGTTCCCAGACTAAGCAAGGTTAACACATAAAAGCATTCAATAAATATTTATCAACTGGGAGAACAGATGAACTAACTTAGGTAATGAGGAATGACAAGCGTGTTTCTGTAAACAGAGTAGGAACTTTGGGCCCATACCTGGCTATTGAGACAGTGAATGTCCTAGAAGAGAGGGAACAAAACAACTCCCATTCTTCCCAAGTCCCTACAAGTAGCAGGGTCACTGTCACCAGTGCAGGTGCAGATCTTGGTGGCAGCAGCCAATATTCACATGAGAACTTTGAAGGCTGAAGAGGAACTTGGTCCCATGTGGATGGCAATTGAAAGGGGGAATCAGTGAGTCCTGAGAAATGAGCAAAAGCTGCTCAGAATGCCACAGGACAATAAAGATTGTCTTAGTTCAGGCTGCTCTAACAAATTACTACAGACTGGGAAACATAAAATACACAAAATTATTTATCATAACTCTGGAGGCTGAAAGTCTGAGATAAAGGGTGCCAGCATGGTTGGATTCTGATGAAAGCCCTATTCATGGTTGCAGATAGGAGACTTCTCATATTCTCACAGGATGAAAAGAGAGCAAGTTAGCTCTTTGGCCTCTTTTTTATAGGAGTACTAATTGTATTCATAAGGGCTACACCCTCATGTCCTAATTGCCTCCCACAGGCTCCACCTCCCAATACCATCGCACTGTGAATGGGGGTTCAATATACTAATTTTGGAGGGACATGGAAACATTCAGTTCATTGCCAAGGTGGAAATTCTTGTCCAAGGTGAGATCTGGAGGTGTCTCCAGCCCAAAGCACACACCTTGTGTAAAGGCAGAACAGGATCCAAGAGATAGAAGTTGTGCCTGGGAAGGCTATGTCAAAGGGCTCTTCATCTGGAGATTCCTAGACACAAACTGGTCATCTCATCTCCTTGTAGGGGAGAAAGATCAATTGAACCACCCAGAAGCTTGCTCCTCCAGTGTTTCCTTCAGAATATTGGTGGTGCTCACCTCAACCACATGGTTTTATCTGGCAAAGGATGTGATTAGAACTTGTCTTGAGGCTGAAATGATCTCAGTCTTTTCTCCACATTTAAATGGGTAAGAACCTCAACTTGATGATGTGAAGCTGGGTTTTGAATGCCAGTGTCTTGTGGGCTGCTTTTGGTATAGGCAGGACATTAAGCAATTAAATGAAAATATTTTCAAGAGGAGATTTTACATACATGTACAATCACCCATCGGTATCGCTGGCGGATTGGTTTCAGGACCTCTGGTGATATCAAAATCCGAGAATGCTCCTTTATATATCCCTGTATATAAAATGATGTAGTATTTGCATATAACCTATTAACATCCTCCATTACACTTTAAATCATCTCTAGATTACTTATAATACCCAATACAATACAAATGTATGTAAATAGTTGTTATGCTGTATTTTAAAAATTTGTATTATTATTGTATTGCTATTTATTTATCCAAATTTGTTTTGGTATTGTTTTAACTTAAGCATACCCTGATATTCCCAAATATTTGTGATGCAAGTTTGGTTGAATCTGCTGATGCAGGGCCCATGAAGACGAAATGTTGACTATGTGTTTATTCATACATATGGTCCCCAACTCACAAAGATTTGAGTTACAATTTTTCAACTTTACAATGATATGGAAGTCATATGCATTAAGTAGAAACCTGCCCCAAGTCTCATGCAACCATTCTGGTTTTTGCTGTCAGTACGATATTCAATAAGTTGCATAAAATATTCAAGACTTTATTGTAAAATAGGCTTTTTGTTAGATGATTTTGTCCAGCCGTAGGCTTTTGTAAGTGTTCTGAGAATATTTAAGGCAGGCTGGGCTAAGTTATAATGTTAGTAGGTTAAGTATACTAAGTGCATTTTCAACTATAATATTTTCAGTTTATGATGGGTTTATCTGGACATAACCCCACTGCAAGTTAAGGAGCAGCTGTGTATTTCACAATCACATCCCAGGTGGGAAAGAAAGCACAGAGTGTAAACAAAAATATAGAAATATTTTCAAAATGAGAGAAATAAGTTGCTAGCATTTATGTTGAATAAAAGATATTTATAAAAACTAAGTTTTAGTGGAAATGTAGATAATTTTGCTCCTTCTGTACAAAAGCTAGAAACTTTTCAATTATTACTTTTTTAAACCTACTCTTAATGCTTGTAACAGTGCATAATTTTGTGAATTTTTGAGAATGCTAACTTGAGTGAATCATATAGCTCAGCTTGTAATTTTGATATAGAAGGTAGATTTTCTTCCTTTTATAGACTTTCTCCCTCTGTTTGAGTTTTTAGATTTGCTGTTTTTAAGAGTGTAAAATTTATGATAGACTTGCTATATCCTGACTCATTCAAAGTTTGTTTTATTCTATACAACAGTACAGGAAAATTTATCTTCCCTACCTGCTGCTACACACCCCCAGACTACTTTAGGAGGGTGAGCTTTCCTTTCTCCTTGGATTTTTTCCCCCAGTCTATCTGTCATGGTTGAAATGAAACAATCTACTGAGATAGAATTTGTTTTGACAGGGAGATCATATGCAGTGTTAGAAGAAACCAGGATTTAATTAGGAATCTAGCTATTTGAATCCTAGCTCCGGCTCTGTTACAGAGATCTGAAAGGGTGATAATTATCAGAAAACTGTCTTATGCATAGAGCATCACTCTTTTACTCTCAGTAATTCTATCTGTAAAAGAATAAGACAGAACTAGTAGCCTCTATATTCTTTTCTGATTGTATTGCAACCGAAGTCTAGGAATACTTCTCTTATTCTAAGTATTTTATGTATTTCGTCTTATTATATTTTGAGACAGGGTCTTACTCTGTTGCCTAGGCTGGAGTGCAGTGGTGCTATCACAGCTCACTGCAGCTTTGACCTCCTGGGCTTAATTGATCCTCCCACCTCAGCACCATGAGTAGCTGGAATCACAGGCCTGCACCAGCATGCCTGGCTAATTTTTAAAAGTTTTTAAATTTTGAAATTATTTTTGTAAAGACAGGGCCTCACTTTGTTGCCCAAGCCAGTTTTGAGCTCCTGGGCTGAAGTGATCCACCTGCATCAGCCTTTCAAAATGCTGGGATTACAGATGTGAGCAACTGGGCCAGATCACATCTCCTTTTACACATAGTTCATGTAGTAGTTCAACTCCATAGCATGATTTTAATAATTCTGATAGTATTTTCCACTTCTCATATGCCCCTAAATCACTTGATGAAACTCCATTACTAGCACATTTATTTTGGATTAAGAAGTTATTCATTTAAAATGCAAATGGCCATTGACATTCTTGATAGAGCAATTGTAGAGCATTGATTAAGAAAGAGATAATCCAAGGAGGAGACCCTAAAGAAAATTCTCGAAGCTCAGAGGGAGGGGTCCAGTTTTTCTCATAGTGTGCTTTTCTTCTTCAATAGCATGGCTTTGCCTATGGTTCTGCTTGTCTGATGGCTTTTAAATCTTCCCATTGCCCCCATCTGCCTTGAAAGTGGTTGAAGAAAATAAAATAAGAGCTTGAATGTCTAATCACAACTCATATATATATATATATATATATATATATATATATATATATATTTGCACTTTAGGTTCTGGGGTACGTGTGCAGAACATGTAGAATTGTTGCATAGGTACATACATGGCAATGTGGTTTGCTGCCTCCATCCCCCCATCACCTATATCTGGCATTTCTCCTCATGTTATCCCTCCCCAACCTCTGTAGCCCCCAATGTCCATCCCCTATTCCCCACCAAGAGACTCCTGTGTGTGATGCTCCCCTCCCTGTGTCCATGTGTTCTTATTGTTCAACATCCATCTGTGAGTGAGAACATGCAGTGTTTCATTTTCTGTTCTTCCATCAGTTTGCTGAGAATGATGGTTTCCAGATTCATCCATGTCCCTACAAAGGACACAAACTCATCATTTTTTATGGCTGTGTAGCATTCCATGATGTATATTTGCCACATTTTCCTTGTCCAGTCTATCATCAATGGGCATTTGGGTTGGTTCCAGGTCTTTGCTATTGTAAACAGTGCTGCAATGAACATACATGTGCATGTGTCTTTAAAATAGAATGATTTATAATCTTTTGGGTATATACCCAGTAATGGGATTGCTGGGTCAAGTAAAATTTCTATTTCTAGGTCCTTGAGGAATTGCCATACTGTCTTCCACAATGGTTGAACTAATTTACACTCCTACCAACAGTGTAAAAGTGCTTCTATTTCTCCACATCCTCTTCAGCATCTGTTGTCTCCAGATTTTTTAAATGACAGCCATTCTAACTGGGGTGAGATGATATCCCAATGTGGTTTTGATTTGCATTTCTCTAATGACTAGTGATGATGAGCATTTTTTTTATGTTTTTTGGCCTCATAAATGTCTTCTTTTGAAAAGTGTCTGTTCATATCCTTCACCTACTTTTGAATGAGTTTGTTTGTTTTATTCTTGTACATCTGTTTTAGTTCTTTGTAGATTCTGGATATTAGCCCTTTGTCAGATGGGTAGATGCAAAATTTTTTTCCCTTTCTGTTGGTTGCCAGTTCACTCTAATGATTGTTTCTTTTGCTGTGCAGAAGCCCTGGAGTTTAATTAGATCACATTTGCTTATTTTGGCTTTTGTTGCCAATGCTTTTGGTGTTTAGTCATGAAGTCCTTTCCTATGCTTATGTCCCAAATGGTTTTGCCTAGGTTTTCTTGTAGGGTTTTTATGGTGTTAGGTCTTATATTTAAGTCTTCAATCCATCTGGAGTTAATTTTAGTGTAAGGTGTCAGGAAGAGTTCCAGTTTCTGCTTTCTGCACATGGCTAGACGGTTATCCCAACACCATTTATTAAACAGGGAATCCTTTCCCCATTGTTTGTTTTTGTCAGGTTTGTCAAAGATCAGATGGTTGTAGATGTATGGTGTTGCCTCTAAGGCCTCTGTTCTGTTCCATTGGTCTATATCTCTGTTTTGGTACCAGTACCATGCTGTTTTGATGACTGTAGCCTTGTAGTATAGTTTGAAGTCAGGTAGTGTGATGACTCCAGCTTTGATCTTTTTGCTTAGCATTGTCTTGGCTATATGGGCTCTCTTTTGGTTCCATATGAAGTTTAGGGTGGTTTTTCCAGTTCTGTGAAGAGGGTCATAAGTAGCTTGATGGGGATAGCATTGAATTTATAAATTACTTTGGGCACTATGGTCATTTTCACGATATTGATTCTTCCTAACCATGAACATGGAATGTTTCTCCATCTATTTGTGTCCTCTCTTATTTCGTTGAGCAGTGGTTTGTAGTTCTCCTTGAAGAGGTCCTTTACGTTCCTTGTCAGTTATATTCCTAGGTATTTTGTTCTCTTTTTAGCAATTGCAAACGGCAGTTCATTCTTGATTTGACTCTCTTTAAGTCTGTTATTGGTGTATAGGAATGCTTGTGATTTCTGCACATTGATTTCATATCCTGAGACTTTGCTGAAATTGTTTTATCATTTTCAGGAGATTTTGCATTGAGGTGATGGGGTCTTCTAAATATACAATCACGTCATCTGCAAATAGAGATAATTTGACTTCCTCCTTTCCTAACTGAATACTCTTTATTTCTTTTTCTTGCCTGATTGCTCTGGCTAGAACTTCCAACACTATATTGAATAGGAGTGATGAGAGAGGGCATCTTTGTCTAGTGCCAGATTTCAAAGAGAATGCTTCCAGTTTTTGCCCATTCAGTATGATATTGGCTGTGGGTTTGTCATAAATAGCTTTTATTATTTTGAGATGTGTTAAGTCGACACTTAGTTTATTGAGAGTTTTTAGAGTAAAGAGTTGTTGAGTTTTTTTGAAGGCCTTCTCTGCATCTATTGAGATAATCCTGTGGTTTTTGTCTTTGGTTCTGTTTATGTGGTGAATTACGTTTATAGACTTGTGTATGTTGCACCAGCCTTGCAACCCCAGGATGAAGCCTACTTGATCGTGATGGATAAGCTTTTTGACGTGCTGTTGCAATCGGTTTGCCAGTATTTTACTTAAGATTTTTGCATCTATGTTTATCATGGATATAGGCCTGCAGTTTTCTTCTCTGGCTGACTCTTTGCGGGGTTTTGGTATCAGGATGATGTTGGTCTCATAAAATTATTTGGGAAGGATTCCCTCTTTTTAGATTGTTTGGAATAGTTTCAGAAGGAGTGGTACCAGCTCCTCTTTGTATGTCTGGTAGAATTGGGCTGTGAACCCATCTGGACTTGGGCTTTTTTGGTTGGTAGGTTATTAATTGCTACCTCAACTTCAGCCCTTGTTATTGATCTATTCAGGGTTTCAACTTCTTCCTGGTTTAGGCTTGGGAGGGTGCAAATGTCCAAGAATTTGTCCATTTCTTCCAGGTTTACTGGTTTATGTGCATAGAGTTGTTTGTAGTAATCTCTGATGGTAAATTTCAATTCTGTGGAATCTATGGTGATATCCCCTTTACCATTTTTTATTGCATCTGTTTAATTATTCTCTATTTTCTTTTTTATTATTCTGGCTAGCATTTGTTTTGTTTTGTTGATCTCATAGAAACAGCTTTAATACTGAGATATTATAACTTAGCATCAGCTTTGAGAAGTACACATTTTAACAGAAGAAATTCAGAAAAATGTGTGCATTTGGTTAATTTTAACTGAGAACTCTATCAATTTCTTTAAAAATGTGAATGTCTTTAGTCATCACAAGTATATTGCTGTATAGTTTATCTTCTACCTGAGCACTCCCAAATGTATTTCATCTGCTCCTTTTCACTTATGTATGTCACCTTGAGGACTTCTGAAGTACATAGAATCTGTGACCCTAGTGGAGTATAACATAAGCAGTTAATGATATTTGGTGCTTATAGCTCACTACCATGGTATGATGATGTGGTAGGGTGGGAAATGGCAGAGACCACAACTCAAAGACCTTCCTCATCTCCTTCTTGACCATGTATCTGTTCTCAGAGACTCCTAGGCCACCCTGTTTATACTTTTGAGGCACTGGTATGTGCAAGGATAAAAAGAATCATTCTTCAAAACTATGAGCTTGGATTGCTCCTGGAGAAAAGAACTTAAATTTGTGGAAAATATCTTATTTTAAATTACATTTTTATATAGTTGTGATATCAGTAATGTTTTGATTTAATCATTTATATTTAGATTCTCATCCTTATGTTAGGGCAGTTTTTGCATCAGGAAATATGATGGACAGTGCATTAAATAAGGTAGAGGTTACAAATTCCATGTCCTGGGTTCATGCCTTTAAAAACATAGTTTAAAAATAGAATCAAATCATTATCTTAATCCTAAGCAAAAAAATGCTGGGGTTGCAATCCTAGTATCTGATAAAATAGACTTTAAACCAACAAAGATCAAAAGAGACAGAGAAGGGCAAAACATAATGGTAAAAGGATCAGTGCAACAAGAAGAGCTAATGATCATAAATATATACGCACCCAATATATGAGCACCAAGAAACATAAAGCAAGTTCTTAATGACTTACAAAGAGACTTAGACTCCTACATAATAATAGTGGGAGAATTTCACACTCCACTGTCAATATTAGACAGTTCAATGAGACAGAAAATTAACAAGGATATCCAGGACTTGAACTCAGACCTGGACCAAACAAACCTATTAGACATTTACAGAACTCTCCACCCCAAGTCCACAGAATATACATTCTTCTCAGCACCACATCACACGTTCTCTAAAATTGACCACACAATCAGAAGTAAATCACTCCTAAGCAAATGCAAAAGAACAGAAATCATAGCAAAGAGTCTCTCAGACCACAGTTCAAACAAGTTAGAACTCAGAATTCAGAAACTAACTCAGAATCGCACAATGTCATGAAAACTGAACGACTGGCTCTTGAATGTTGACTGGATAAACAAAGAAATGAAGGCAGAAATAAAGATGTTATTTGAAACCAACGAGAACAAAGACACAACATACCAGAATCTCTGGGACGCATTTAAAACAGTGTCTAGAGGAAAATATATAGCAGTAAATGCCCATATGAGAAGCAAGGAAAGATCTAAAATTGACATCCTATGGTCAAAATTGAAGGAGCTAGAGGAGCAGGATGAAAAAAACTCAAAACCTAGCAGAAGACAAGAAATAACTAAGATCAGAGCAGAACTGAAGGAGATAGAGACACAAAAGTCCCTTCAACAAATCAACAAATGCAGGACCTGTTTTTTGAAAAGATCAATAAAGTAGACAGATCACTAGCCAGACTAATAAAAATGAAAAAAGAGAATAATCAAATAGATGCAATAAAAATGATAAATGGGATATCACCATAGATTCCACAGAAATACAAACCACCATCAGAGATTACTACAAACAACTCTATGCACATAAACCAGTAAACCTGGAAGAAATTGATAAATTCCTGGACACTTGCACTCTTCCACGCATAAACCAGGAAGAAGTTGAAATCCTGAATAGACCAATAACAAGGGCTAAAGTTAAGGAAGAAATTAATAGCCTACCAATAAAAAAAAGCCGAGGTCCAGATGGATTCACAGTCAAATTCTAACAGACATATAAAGAGGAGCTGGTACCACTCCTTCTGAAACTATTCCAAACAATCCAAAAAGAGGGAATCCTCCCCAAATCATTTTATGAGACCCACATCATCCTGATACCAAAACCCAGCAGAGACTTAACAAGAAAAGAAAACTTCAGGCCAATATCCATGATGAACATAGATGCAAAAATCTTCAATAAAATAGTGGCAAACTGATTGCAACAGCACATCAAAAAGGTTATCCATCACAATCAAGAAGGCTTCATCCCGGGGATGCAAGACTGGTTCCTCATATCCAAGTCTATAAACGTAATCCACCACATAAACAGAACCAAAAACAAAAACCACATGATTATCTCAATAGATGCAGAGAAGACCTTTGACAAAATTCAACAGCACTTTATGCTAAAAACTCTCAATAAACTAGGTATCCACAGAATGTATCTCAAAATAATAAAAGCTATTTACAACAAATGCACAGCCAATGTCATACTGAATGGGCAAAAGCTGGAAGCATTTCCTTTGAAATCTGGCATTAGACAAGGATGCCCTCTCTCACCACTCCTATGCAATATAGTATTGGAAGTTCTAGCCAGAGCAATCAGGCAAGGAAAAGAAATAAAGGGTATTCAATTAGGAAAGGAGGAAGTCAAATTGTCTCTATTTGCAGATGACATGATTGTATATTTAGAAGACCCTATCATCTTCAACCATTGTGGAAGACAGTGTGGCGAATCCTCAAGGATCTAGAAATAGAAATTCCATTTGACCCAGCAATCCCTTTAGTGGGTATATATCCAAAGGATTATAAATCATTCTATTATAAGGACACATGCACAGGTATGTTCATTGCAGCACTGTTCACAATAGCAAAGACTTGGAACCAACCCAAATGCCCATCGATGATAGACTGGACAGAGAAAATGTGGCACATATACACCATGGAATACTATGCAGCCATAAAAAATGATGAGTTTGTGTCATTTGTAGGGACATGAATGAAACTGAAAACCATCATTCTCAGCAAACTGACACAAGAACAGAAAATCAAACACTGCATGTTTTCACTCATAGGTGGGTGTTGAACAATGAGAACACATGGACACAGGGAGGGGAGCATCACACAC